>JAADYU020080121.1:0-13939 GCA_011763375.2 Heteractis magnifica
TTTCAAGGTCAAATGTTAAATTTTCAAGGACAGCAACATAGATTATCTCCATTTTAAGCAGTGTTTCTGTTCGATTTTGTGTACCATTACATGTCAGCAATCCTTTAGGGCTCGTTCTGAGCTGTAAAGATCGATTAACTGGCCGCTAATTCACAAGAAACAAAGATAACAAAAGCCAACCCGCATTATTTTTGCAACATGAAAACGAGGTTATCAGCGTCGTTGGATTTATAGATGAAAACTCACCGAAAAAAATTGAAAACTAAATTTCTGTATAAAACCTTTGTTAGAACAACTGTGAAATTGGTCAAATCCATAAAATCCAAGGACTATTTCTATTTTTTCAAGGACTTTTTCCCAATATTCAAGGACTTTTCAAGGAAAAAATCGAATTCAAGGACTTTTCAAGACAAATGACGAAATTCAAGGACTTTTCAAGGCTGTACGAACCATGTAATACACTGAGCCCAGTTATTCAAATCCTGATTGATGCTGATCCAGGTTTGATTACCATGACAGCCAATGTCTTTATATAAGATTTAAGATTAAAACTAATCAGGTTTTGAACAACTATGCCCTGGGATCCCAAGAAAAGCAATTCACTGGTTTCTTATCCTAGACTTTGAGGGACACTTTGCATAAACACAATAGCCTGTTATCCTTCACTTTTCAAGCCAAGTGCCCTTCAAATTTGATGCAAATGAGCCCAAACGAAATGCCTTATGGGTCGCTAGAAAGCAGTGTATTGCGCACTTGTGAAGAAAGTGTACATGTTTGGAAAGAAAGTGTACAAGTTACAATTTGTACAAGTGTACAAATTTACCCTCACAGAGTCCATTACTGGTGGGTCACACTTCAACCAGCCCCATACATGGACTCGAATTCAAACAACAAATTACAAAAACTAGTCACTAAGGCAGTTGCCGGAGAAAGAGCGGAAAATTCAGGACAAAAGCCTTGTTAAAAAAGACGACGACGACGTCCGGAGTTCCGAAAGTCCACTCCTCATTCAAAATAAATTGATTCCAAAAATAATTCGTCCTGTTAAAATGCTAGCTCACTAATGCATTCCACGTGAATGCTTGGTCTCCTCTTCCAAGCTCACAATATGGTAGCAAATTGCTGGGTATAAAGTTTTCACTATTTCTTGACGTGCAATGGGCTCATTGAGCTTTACCGTAATGTTTCCCCCCATTTTAGACTACCACATGACATTCCCTTGGGAATAAGATACATTGCTTGACTAACATTCATAATAACATCTGGCGAAACAGATAATATTCTCAAGGGAATGACACGTGTTCTAAAATGGGAATCTCGTTGCTTTTAAGTTAAAAATTTATTGACACCAAAGCGCTTTGTCTGGATAAAAATATCCAGCATTTTCCTTAGTCCCAGCAGTGCCTTTCACTTTCCACTTAAGAGAACTTTTCCGGATGCCATTATCTCGGCCCAGTTTGCCAGTTAGTCCATTAAACACTTTAGCACGTCTTCAGGCACGATACAAATTCAAAGTGCCTTAGAAGACTTCCCAATAGACGTAAAAGCGTAAAACAAAAACTGGAATATATCTAACTAGCTACCTCGATTATTCTCTGTAAACTTGTTCTCACTGCTGGTGACGTCGTACAGTAATCATGGCAACACATGCATCCTTAAAATCCTCGGTAAAACAGTTGAGATACTGTGAAAGCCTGGCTGGTGTTTTGTTTGGCCTTGGACCAGTGTTTTCCCGTCGGGTTGTGATAAAAACCTACATTCTCCTTTATATCTGTTTCAATCATTGAGGAGAATCACTAGTTTGATCATGTTCACTCGACGTCTTCATGTACAGAATAGTTGCAGTATGTTATTGAGCACCCTTTGTCAGTGGCCTTTGGCTTTGTACTTGAGAAAACGAGTCAAGTTAGTTCGTGCAGCATCTACGACAGGATAATGATCTCCCAGAGTTCTGCGTTCACTTTTTACCTAAGACAAAAGAAAATAAAACTATTTCCATTCTTAGGACCCCAAGACAAATTCAACTGTTTCAAGTTTGTAATTTTTAATCCAAGCTCTCAGAATCAATGGTCAGTGGTTTTGAATTTAAAATATTTTTCCCTTATGAAGGACTACATTAGAGAGTTCTTTGACCAGTTTCTCCAATTTCTGCCCCCCCCCCCCTTTTTTTTGTCTATCCATCTATGCATCTGTTTATTCCCCTACCCATCATCCCATTACTCCATCCCTCCATGCATCCATTCAGTCATTCATGTCCATTCAGTCATCCACTCATCCCACCCTCCAGTCATCCATCCACCCACCAAGTCATGCATACATCCACATATCCAGTCATTCATTCATCCACTACCCATCCAGTCATTCTTTTATTAATCCATCCTCCTTATGAACACGTTTTCTCAAACGTAACTACTCCTCAGCTAAACAAAGTAAGTTAGCCAAGACAACCATTATCATCTGATACAGCTATTTCAAAAAGGTTGCTGAAGGTTTTGTTACATGTTGCATACCAAGACCGAAATGTATTGTGGATAATATGTAAACAATGTCAGCAAAGAAGAAAATATGCCGGCTCCATATAGACCAAATCCAATTGGGCATAACGTTTTCTCATTTCAAACGGGTCAATTCCTTGAAAACACGATTCTTTGTTTGAGGCTCATCTATATTAACGTATCTTCTCAAGCGCTACTGAGAAACAAAGAAACAATACCCAAGGGAATGACACGTGGTCTGAAAGGGGAAAACAAATACGCCCAAGTGGATTTGGTCCATTGCGAAGAGTTATTCGGTTCACATCGCAGATAGTGCATTTTGGTCTTGGTATGGAATACGCAACATGCAATAAAACCTTGAAATAGCTGTAAAACACCTACCCTTGTCTTTAGTACTGGTACAAGTTGTTGCAAAGTAGTTAAAAGTCCAATGGAACATAAAACAGAATTGACTTGAGGTCCATCAGCAAACGTGTCAAAAATAGCATCCAAAGCTTCACAGATAATCCACAGGCTGGTCTGACTTGTGACAATATCCCGAAGTACGACTCCCAGGGACTGTAAAACAACCATAGAGCTTAGTAAGAGCAAGCATAGCAAGTCATTTTTTGCTAGAAAAGAATAAAGGCGCCCCCAGGCCATCTGCAAGGGAGGTTCCACCTCATCTTAAAACGGTCACACATTAAGTTGGGGAGACATTTCAAAATCCCTGGAACACTCTTACAAACTTCCCCAACATTCATAGATACACTCCTCCTAGATCGTTGATACATCCGACAAGCCAAAACATTTTATCAGGTTATGACATCAAAATAAAAAAATAATTTGTCAATTTGATTGATGTTATTACAGCTGAGACTGTAATACGATAGTCTTTTGTTAGGCTACTGGATCAATACAAAGCTTGTTGTCTCAACTGCATCTCAACTGCTAGCATCTATAATATCGACCATTGTTTCTGCTGAAACTTTTCTGTGGGACAATTAAAAATTCACACTAAATTCTTTGCTAGGGTTTTGAACTTTTTGTTGAAGGAAGAAATATTTGCTGGTGGAGAAAAGATTAAAGCTCAAGCCCTGTGGTTTACCTGAAGCACCTGAACAGTGTCATCTCTAGCAGCCGCCATCTTCCCAACATAACCCAGAATACTGAGCAGCTTAACCTTGACGGCATCACACCGTGCACTCACAGCAGTCTGGCATAACAGTGACACCTGTTCTGCAGTGATAAACTGCAATAACAAAATTAAAAGTTCTTTATCTGTGACCTAGGAATAACATTATCATATGAAGTATGGGTTTCTTAAGCTGTAAGAAAAGAGCTGCCCTATAGACCAAATTAGACCCAGAACCAATAGACCCTTTTTGAGTTCGCCAAATACCGCTGTATTTCTTGATTACAGACTCATTTGCTCAGGGTTAGCCTTAATTCAGTGTTGAAATATTCACAAATAGCAAAGGTAAAGTAAAGAATGCACAACTTCAAGAATACAAACACTTTGAAATTCCACGGACCTTCACTGAGGCATGTGAATATTCTACACAAAAATGAGGCTAACCCTGAGCAACAGAGAATTCGAAACTGGAGTATTTCAAAAATAATACATCAAACATAATAAGGGTCTGACTGTTCATTATTTATGCCTGGGGTGGTTTGGAGGAAAATTAGAGAAAAATGAAAAAAAAAAAAAAAAAAAATCACAGCTCTCCCTGTTGTTCTCCTCAAGTTCTTATGAAGGACCCCCTTATGCACTCACAAAAATTCCCAAAAAGTCCCATCACACACATGCGCTCCCCACACCACCAATAAACTCCTCACTAAAATACATTCCTTGTCCGTAATTTTTCAAAACCTCCCTTAAGTAAGAAATAAAACTTCACCACCCCTTTCCACTTGTCCTTTTTTTGAGACTCCTCCTAATTTTCCTCCCCCCTCCCCTCCCCCCCCCAAGAGGCATAAATAAAGAACAGTCACTAAATGCAATGTAAAAGTTGTTCACACCTGTGGAGCATTCAGTGATGAGAGTTTTTCCAGCACTGATCTCATCACACCAGTTGCTGCTTCTAAGAAATCCTCCTGGTCAGCCAGATATTTATGACCTTAAATTATTGAGAGAGAAAAATTAAGAAACTTATTATGGGTATAACACAACAAGTAAACACAATTAGAAGCCTTTAAAATGGTTTTGTCGACTACAAACAACATTGAATATCTCAACACTAAGCTCCATGTTCTTGACAAGAATAAGAAGCAGAAACACAAGTCATTCCAGCTATTCTTGGATCTTGGAATGGAATATGGAATATCTCCTATCACTTATTGCCTATTGCCTTAGCTCCGACAAACGTTTTTGAACTAGATGATCTAAGATCGTAAGTCGGGCTCCAGCGACACACTTTGCTGTAAGTGTCGATCATTGGCTATGCCCAGCGGTTCTATGAACTAAAAATAGGATGTGTAATAGATGATTGTGTGATTTCCAGACAAGTCAGACAAATATCACAAACTGTAACTGTACTTTGGAGGAAAAAAGCCTTTTTAATGAAACAGAAGTTCATTATGTGTCAGCAGTATTGTATTGCCCATTGCACGTGACTGAGCTTTTTGATGATGCCTTAGGGTAAACCTAGAGTCAGCTTTCGCCCGACTAATTAGGTGTATATTTATAAACCAGAAACCCACCAGCCCCCTTCCTCTTCTCCCAACAATAGGTATTCATCCCTCCCCTCCTAAGTACTCTCCCCTCCACCCCACCAAATTATACCCTACTTAATTTGGTATAAACATACTTACATTCACTTCCATAAGTTAGTGAGAAAAGTGTATTCCAGAGCTGACCCAAGGCATTGACACCACCCAGCAACTCAACATCCATAGAAGCAGTAATATTGTTCAAACATATCAGAGCTCTGATCTGAACAACACTTAGACTAAAATGATTTAAAAAATAATCTTAATAACTTAACAAGTAAAGTACACTGAAAAACTTTTTTAAATTAAATGAATTTACTGAAAAACACTTGAGGGAATAAGAAATTTCTGGTGGAAGATTTTTACCTTTTTACAGCTTTCTTTCCCTCTGGATGTTGGTTTAAAGCTTCATAAACTCTCACATCTCCAAATACTGCCTTGTCCAGCACCTGTATTTGATTATTTAAAAGATAAGCAAAAATTAACAAAACTCTTTACTAGAGTTAAGATGTGGGAATGATACTGTAAATGATTCAAAAACATCAAGAGGACACTTAGACTATGTAGACTGGTTTTCTGGAGTGGGAAATGTGCCATACTTCTTACATCTAGCACATACTGAATTGGTTTATCATAAGCAGGGCCAGATCCAGGGGAGGAGTGCAGGTGATGTGCATCCTGCTCGTCAAGATGAGCTACTTACATTTAATTATGGATTTAATATTACTTTTGGTGCTTGAGTCCTGATCATGAACAGCCCACCCTCTCAAGAAAATCCTGAATTTGCCCCTGCATTTGCTAGTGACAATTACAGCAAAGTACATGTATGGTACAACTAATAGATAATAATAATAATAACAATAACCACCACCACCACCACCACCACTACCATCACCACCACAACATTCAAATATTCTATACAGTCACACAACAGTCAACTCACATGTACCTAGAGAAAAACCCTTGTGGCAAGGGAGAGAACAAATCAAAGAAACTCAATTCACATGTGGTATCTACATGTACAGGGCTCAAACCAGCGTCCTGACCCAGACACACAGCAGTGAAAAAAATGCATATTCATTATAGCATTAGCCACACCACCCTGCAGTACAATTAGTGATTTGCTGTATTGTTTGCCACTCATGTGAAATCCATGCTATGGTACAGCAAACAGAAAACTAATTGTGATAACAACCCCATCCCCCCAATTAGAGTGGTTTTCATAAACCCGTGAAGCATATCATGGTCTTGTAATCCATAATTGCCACACTTTAAAGGAGCAAGTGTGGCGTAGTTGGTTAGTGTGCTGCCTGCTAAGCGAGAGGTCCATGGTTCCATCCTCAGTGACCTCACACACTTGTTTCGACTTCTCTCTAATCCATGTAGCTTTAGCTTTCAATACCCTTAAAATGGAGCACTGATGGAGAGAGGGGGGTAAAGTGCACACCGTCAGCTTCCGTTGATACCAGCCTCATAGCTGAAGGAACTACCAACATTAAATAAAGATACCTTACTTTACCTTTACCTTTGAAAGACATTAGTAGACACTAATTCCATTGTTTACATTTGCTATTACACTTTATCTAATACACTTTGTTACACAAGTTAATGAAAACCACTCTACTTTTCTATGATTGGAAAAACAGGTCTTCATAATTTTGTTTAATCTAATTAGATCAAAGAAGAAATGCAGTTTAATGACCTTGCCTTTTTGATTAGTTTTTGGCAATAACACAGAAAGTCTAGTTTTAGAACTGGGAGATGGATAGTAAATGTTGTTGGAACAAACCTTTTTAGGAACTTGTTGATTCACAATAGCTTTGACCATCTCTGCAGACAAGTTGTTGGTATTTTGCTGTCAGAAAAAATATTTCTCAGTTTTTAACCACATGAAACAAAATATGATTTATGGTGAATCTTTAGTTATAAATATATGTTATTTACCAGCTGGGAGGTCAATACAAACAAAAAATTTCCCTGAGGTCTTGAATATATGGAATGAGACCATAGGCCAAGGTCTCAGATTTCAAGACCAAGAGCAAAGTTTTTCTCAATCTGGACCACCCAAAGCTGGTAAGAAACATGTTTATTTTTTAAATTCAAGCTCAAAATAGCTTTTTCTGGTTTGTAGGATTAAGCAGTTCATAACCCAGGCCCATATCATCTCATCCAGACCTGACAATTAATCACTATGTGCAATTCAAGGATTAAAAACTTAAATAATATACATTGGTTGCCTTAGACATCCAGAAGGAGAAATACAATATAGCCACCTCAAAAGATCCAATCCATTTGGTTGTCATGTTTTCCAACTTCAGACCACAAGTCATTTCCTAGAGTACTAACATTTCTTCATTCACTAGTAACATTTGATAAGACACATTAACATAGATGTATGAACCCCTAAAAAGGAATCTTATTCCCAAGGGAATGGCACTGAAATAGGGGGAAACATTACATCCAAAAGAATTATGGTAGGAGCCTTCTTATTTACCATATCATCATCTATTGCATGAAGATCTTCCTCTGAATCTGTTCCTTCATCAGATGTCTCACTCCTCACATCAGCAACATCTTCCCAATCATCCTCTCCTGTCTCTACAATAAAACAATTTATAACTTATTCAAATACTGTAACAGATAAAAATACACAATTCCAAAGGCCTTACCATCTGCACAGCAAACATTTGACAGTATTTCTAACCCAAGCTGTTGTGCACTAAGAAGCATTTGTACCTCTTCAGCCTAAAAAATGATAATGATATAGTAGGACAAGAATATTTAAACACTGTTCTGGCTGGCAAGTGGTTGTACCTAGATGAACACTAATTTGTGCCTTACCTTCTCAAGCTCTGGAAGCATTTTTCCGAGCATTTCAAGGCAGTCAATCTCCAGAACCTGAGAGAGGACCTTAACAACAGCTTGAACAAGTTCACTGAAGCTACACATTGGAATAGCATAGCGAACATTGTAAAGTATTCCTGCACTCAAGACTTTAAGTAACATGACTTCACTGGTTGACGGTTCTGTAACTAGAGCTTTTTCTATGGTCTTCATGAGATGACTTGAGCCACACAGAGCCTGGGCAGCAGAAGTGTTGTCTTCTGTTACTGTATGCAGGCATTGTGCTGGTGGAATACAATGTAAATAGTGGTAAGTAAGCATGTATTTACAATTGGTGCATGCAGCTTGCTCAAGCTGTCAGTCACTGATAGCTACAGTACTACTGTACAGTACTACTGTGCCAGAATTCAGGCACAGAGCAGTGGGTACCAAGTCCAGACCTTATGTTTATTAAACAAAGAAGCCAGAACCCAATCACGTGCCAACACATAAAACTCATATCTTGGCACCACCATGAAATATTGCATTAATGGTACCTGTTTTAAACACCACCACATCTAAAACCCCAAAACTGTGGCACTTAAAAAAGTAAATAGGCCATTCTTTACATACATGTAAATAGGTACAGTTACATACACTGTGGTCTTGAACAAGCTCACCTGCTGGCATAGCCAATGACATTGGGTAGATATCAGTCTTCAGGCACTGTACGAGATGAGGTAGTAAGCCTTTCATGTTGAATATCTCCACAGCTGTCCCACTGCTCTCACTAAAAGATTAATAATTATGAAAATGATGAAAAAGAATCTTCTTTTGATGGTTCAATATCGTGGTCAGTCAAAAGTAGGCTCAACAGTGAAAAAACATATTGCAGATATTCTTATTGAAGTGAACAAAGCAAATGCTGAAGAAACTAGACTTTATTTTTTCCCCCAACAGTGTATGGTTTGTTAAAGATGTGGTAAACCATAGAATCTTGGTTATAAACTCCCCCAGATATAAGCCCACTTGGATATAAGCCACCATCCCAATTCACTGATCAGGTTTCTAGCTGTCATGTGTGTATACTCTGTGTAGTGCATCCATACATGTGTTCCAATTCTCTTTACTCTGATGAAGGGCAAAAACTCAAAATGTCAGTAAAGTCAAGTATCTTTTCTTTACAGTGTTACAGATTTCAGCATGTTATCGTGGGTTGTCATACTGCAATCCAATAACAACTTCCAAATTACTTGTCGATCATAACACAAAGTATACCACATAATGGCCAGATGCCAATCTGTGAATTAATGCAATGTTATACAGTAGTAATGCATTTAAAAGCCCTGGCAATAATTAATGAAAGTTTCGTTCTGCAAATTTTCATGCTTACCAAACATTCCAAAGAAGATTTATGGCTTGAACAACAAGACTTATAGTCTGTTTTTTGTACTCTGATTCAGGACTGCTGTTCATACTTTCTAAACTTTCTAAAGACTAAAACATAAATATTCAAACAGATATTAATTCCCCATTTATAGGATTGTGCACAAAGCACTAAAGTATGTACATTACTGGAAACAATGACTAAATTTTGTGCTAAAAATTGTACAGTTCAAATGGAGTACGACTGTGAAACAGCACTGTCATTGCATGGGATTGATGACATGTAACCATGGAGCAATTCTCAGTGCATGAGATCACTATGTGTGTATAAATGTTATACCCAAGAGGGAGAGGGTCTGGCCTATGTGGGGCATTTGTATTTTTCATAAAATTTCTGTTAAAATTCCCTACCCTGGGGAAAGAAAAATGAATCAAATTTGGTCAAATGTCCCCACCTTGGCAGTCACCCATTCCAAAAGTAAAATCAAATACGCCTATTCCAAAAATTGTTGTCTGGATTGAAAGCAAGAAGCAGGAAGCTGAAGACCAAAATATATGCTGGATTGTCTCATAATTTATTCAAATCAGACTTATTTCTATAGAACTGAGTATACAGTATATGAACACTCATGTGAAAATGTTCACAGTCTGACAGAGCAGAAAAACCTTTTTATTTCTTTCGTTATAAGGGTATCTATCTGTATTTAAGCTCAATATTTTGTAAACTCTCTCTTGCCAAAGAACAAAATATCAACAATTTTGAGATATAACACCTTGTACTTTGGGAGAGGTGATATTTTGATCAGCAGAAAAAATGACATTTTTGTGAATATCTCCAAGTAGCTTTACTCTAGTTCGACAAAATTTTGTCAAAAGTTTGTAGCAATAGTGAAACAAATGAAAGCCTTATATTTTTGGTGCAGTTAAATTAAAAAATCGTGAAAGTAGTGGCCTTGTCATTTTTCTGCTCTGCCTCACAGGCTATAATTTGTTTTATGGAAATAAATCTGATTTGAATAAATTACATGTATAAGACAATCCAGCATTCATTTTGGTCATCAGCTTCTTGCTTCTTGATTTCCGCCCAGACAACAGTTTTTGGAATAGGCGTACATGTTAAAATGCTGTGCCCTGGAGGAAGCCAAAAGATGAAATTCCCCAACCCTCCTCCTCTCTAGCTTAACAGTGATACACACACTACTTACAAAAATGTTTTGACATCATGGAACCATCATCATATGATTACATCAATAACATGAGTTTTTCACAGTCATACAAATCTGCTTTATCATTAAAAACGTGCATATAATACACATGCAAATCTTACTCGTTGAATAAATGTTGTTAATGGTGTCATCACATCTTGTTCAACCATTTTAGCACATACATCTGCTCCTCCACTTAGGCTTAAATTTCTGATTCGTGAGAAAAATATGTATTACAGTTTACTCAAGTATATGTACACATACTGACATGTTGGTGATAAGTTTAAACGTATTTGGACTCAATAAAAAATGGTGTGCGGCATACTCAGCTGGAAATAACTGTAAAAGAGCTATTATTATACCATTAATCTTGCCAGCATCAGCATCTTCATCAATGACAATTGTTATTTAATCTACAGTATTATTGTTTTCCATAGGCTGTCATCTTATTTTCCACAGTTACAGTATTTCAAAACTGGCAATTCATGAGGCAAAATTGAATTGCCCCATGTAACAATGCTAACGAAGCAGCACCACTGACCATGGGAAATACATGTAAGAGCTGATAACAGTGTTGTAGCTGATTTGCTGCCACAGGAAATAAGTCTTTTTACCTCAGAGCACCAGCAGCGGCTTCCTGTATATTTCTATTGTTGTCAATCAATAATGGTCCAAGGCGTCGCACTACATCCTGGCGTATAAGGATAGGTACTGCACCAGGTTCAAATACTAGATTAGCCAGACCTGTACAAGCACATTCCTTTTCTTCTGCTGCTGGGCTTGAAAGCTAGTTCCAGGTAAATAGAAAAAATAAATAAATGTTTGAATTCATATGGTTTTAAGTCAATGATTAAATATGGTTAATGCTATTTATTCCTTCAGTATTGGCTTTGGCTAGGACGTTCATTAAGCAGTATACCGTACGTGTAAGAAGGATGCTACTTCTGCTATAATATTTAAGACTTACTAATAACAATCGCTTTAAAAAATTTTGGATCTACAAAAATGCTTGGGATCCCAATTTCACCAGACATGTGCGTCCCTCAATTATAACAAGATATCTTGTGGAAGCCAAAACCAGGTTAAGCCAACGTTAGTTGTACTCAAAATTAAAAGAATGTAAAACTACATGTATTGGACACAAACATAACATACCTTTTGGAGCAAAGGCAAAGTTCTTCCTCCAAAATCACCGCCATTTTCCATCCATTCCTCCATTTCTTCGCCACATCTCTGTCCAGTCGGTTGCAGCCTATGTTTCCCACGTTTCTTAGCCTTGGTCTTACCCATGTTGCCGGTCAGATTAAGCGATCATAAGGTGTTTTTTACACATGAATCATCACAACAACTCCATCTTGTTTCGCCATGTTTCGAACACGTGGGAACGATAAGGTAAGATCGCTGATGTGAGCCCGCAACACAACCTACCACAGGCAGCCCAAAACATTAGTTTTAACAGTCATACGAAATCAATAGTCTATGCTGTGAGGTTGTGGTATGGTGTAGCTGCGTGTGGACGTTTTCTTAACCCTCCCTCCTGTGAAAAGAAAGGGAAATGATGGGACGGGTGGTGTGGTGTGCTGTGGTAAGGTGTGATGTGCTGTGATTTGATGTGATATGATGTGGTGTGCTGTGCTGTGGTAAGGTAAAGTGTGGTGTGGCGTGGTAAGGTAAGGTGCAGTGTGATGTGACACGATGTGATGTGGTGTGGTGTATTGTGGTGTGGTAGAGTATTGTAAGGTGTGGCGTAGTGTGGTGTAGTAAGGTGTGGTGTGGTGTGATGTGACTGGTGTGGTGGTGTGATGTAGTGTGGCGTAGTGTGGTAAGGTGTGATAAGGTATGGTGTGATGTGAGGTGTAGTGTGGTGTGGTGTGGTGTGGTGTGGTGTGGTAAGGTGAAGTGTGGTGTGATGTGACATGGTGTGATGGTGTAGTGTGGTGCATATGTCTGGCGGATGTTGTTGATCTGAATGTTAATGTTGATGCGAACCGTGCAGTTTAAGAAAGAGCATTTTCCTTGTCGCTTGTATCTTGAATGCGAAAGAAACATTTCCTGCCAGCAACGCTGTTAGGACGAAATTTATTTTCCAGAATTTTCGAGAGATGATTTCACGAGCTAGTAAAACTGCTGTTTGCCGAGGCCAAGAGTTGGAAGTAGGGATTCAAAATACCAGCGAACGTTATATTCGATTAGTATCTCGATGGTTGGGCTAATAAACCTTTCCCGAATTCTCAAAAGAATGAAGTTTAGTCTCGACTTGGAACCATTGTTCCATGATCATCCAAGCGAATTTGGGAAACATCTATTCAAAAGATCTAAGTGAAATCAAGCCCCTGCCGTCTTCCTTTTTCCGTTTTTACCTTAACCTGTCATACGTGCGAGCACTCGACCAAATATAATATTTTTGTGAGTGCAAACAGTTGATTAGGCACCACGACTCATCGGTCGTTGACAGATAAAATGACTACATCAAGGAAATGGGTTAATGATAAAAATCTGCAAAAAGAAAAGTAGATCAAAGGTTCCTCTCAAACCCTCTTGGCCATATTCTAGAACTCTCGAACCATTTGTGGGAAACAACGGATAGATGGATATGGATGGATGGATGGATAGATGGATGGATGAATACTGCAAATAGTCCAATATAATTGATATCCATGCTGCAATGTAACTAGCGTACGTTCAAATCGGATTGGATGATTCACCTGCAAAAACCATTTAAGTGTTAAGGCATGTCGTATACTGACCGTTAATACGTGATGATATAATACACGTTTCGCACTCATACGAAAACTGCTTTGTACATTATAACTTATTCACGACCTAGCCAAAAGGCATTGCCGGCCCGCATATTTTTGCATATTTTTCCTTTTATTATTTTATTCATTTATCTTTCCCTTCTATCCATTTTCTCCAAAGGGGTCGATTTATCATTCTACACGTGTTAGCCACGCAGCGGTACACCGCAAGCTCTAGAATTGATCTTGTTTATAAGTTTAAAAATAGATAATAATTTGTGCAACCAAGAATAGTGTACTGCCGTTAAGATGTTTCTTAATTCCTTATCTTCGTTTTAGTTCAACGAAATAATCATCTCCGCCCACTTATGGAATGATCTGGGCTAATGCGACGTGACCCGTTATCAAAAAATGTTTATGTTCCCTTTCTAATAGGATATAAGACGGAAATAACAACACTAAGGGGAACTATTGTGGCACTCTTAAAGACACATTTTAAAACTCGTTTTTATATACAGTCAATTTCATTAACGTTGTCCACCGAAAAAAGACATTTAGACTACAAGAAATGTCACGTGATACCTAAAAACTCGCTCTAAAT
>JAADYU020080232.1:0-21630 GCA_011763375.2 Heteractis magnifica
CCTACAATTAGTGAGATTTACAATTGATCATGTAAACCATAAAATATAAAAATAAAGTTTCCATTATTATTATTATTTTTAGTTACTTCTGCTTACAAAATAATAATGATAATAATAATAATATTAATAATAATAATAATAATAATATAGTAATAATAAAGAAAGTCATAAACACAATTACAACATGTTAGTTTTCATCGCTTTATTCTTGGAAAAACTGATTTTCCCATAGATTTATTAGAATTTGCAACGAGCAGTAGACAATCATCATTCGTCATATAAAACCATCGATACGTGCATATTTTGATCATTCAGCGTTAAGAGAGTTTTCCGCTCATGTTTTCACTGCAACATGCAAAAGATAGCTTCAATACACCCGTCACGTGATTTGGGTGGCAACGGTCTACTGCGCATGACCATTAAAGTTTTCAACGCGTGGAATTGATTGATTGAATTTTCATACCAGAAAATAAAACATAACTCTTTATTATTAAATGATATCAAATATTTAAACTCGTAATAATCATTCATATTTCGCAACATGAGAATTTTGAAAGTCGTTTTGTACTCCCCAGATAAAGAAGAAAAATTTGTTTTGTTGCTGTTGTGTCACCATGGTAACCAATTCCATTACTATGGTGAAAGTACCGTTACTATGGAAACAGCATTACTACCATTGCTATGGCAACGACGCAACCTTTGCCATCAGTGATGGTAGCCACCGACTACGTTACTATGACTACTACCACATGACACTTTCTCTTGCTCGTTTGTAAAACAGCAAAGCAATCCTTAAACAATTATTCTGGAGGCGTACAAACCGAACACTAAATTTATAATCCGATATCTGATCAAGTTTTTAAGCTGTGGCGTTTTGTATCGCTGCGTAAAGAATTATTCTTCTTAAATATTATCAAAAGCGCGGGCATTAGAATAAGAGACTATGCTGAACCTTGATTCCAATTATTCATTAATTATTTCAATTTACAGAATTCAAGATCATGCTGTTCGTTAGAAAAAAAACGAAACTTTGGCTTGTTCATTCATTGAATGATATTAATTTATAAGTAAATTGTAAATAAATGAGAAAATAAATGAATGGAAAGAAAAATGAAACGAAAGAAAAGTGGAAAATGAAATTAAAAAAAGAGGAAGGAATTCCATATCATTTCATTTTGTATAAACGTTGGATATTTACAGTACGATTTTTAACTTGATTTTAGCATATTCAAGTTAAACACAATATCTTTTGGCAGATATGTTTTACATACTGTTGGAATAAAAATCAATTATTTTGGGTTCTTCGACGAAAATAACCATACTAAAAGAACTTAAAACG
This sequence comes from Heteractis magnifica, assembly GCA_011763375.2. NCBI lineage: Eukaryota > Metazoa > Cnidaria > Anthozoa > Actiniaria > Stichodactylidae > Heteractis > Heteractis magnifica. The sequence continues at coordinate 1,340 of JAADYU020080232.1, forward strand.
TGCTCAAACGCGTGCAAAACAAGACAAATGCAAGAAAAAAATGAGAAAGAAACAAAAGCGTGTTAAATTGACTTTAGAGTTTCCATCCATTGCAATGATTGTCGCCTCCATTGTAATACATTTTTAAGTTAACTCTGGCACACTTGGATCCAATTTTTTATGGTCTACGTATGCTACAGGTGAGTTAATTATGCGCACATTTTTTGACCAAAATTAAATAATTTCAAGTGTACTTTAAGGAGTCGATCTTTACTTCAGGATACGAGCATACCTCTGAAATATAAACTTCAGACCAACAAAATAAGATCAATGTGGCTAAAAAATCTCTCAAGCGAAGTACGGAATTATTTTACAATAAATTTAGTAACTTTGCAATTAGTTGGGTATTCTTCTAAAGTCATAAAAGACTGATCCCGTCTCATTTATTCTTCCATTTGTCACGAGCTCTACACGTGTAAACCACGAGAACATCATAAAAGACTGATCCCGTCTTATTTATTCTTGCATTTGTCACGAGCTCTACACGTGTAAACCACGAGAACACGTCAGCTTTTAGACCTCCTTTACAAAATGAAATTCCAAGCAGGGGGTCGGTGAAAGCACATCAGGGATAGAGTTTCAATGTAACCCTCCAAATTAGGATCACGTGCAAGAGTAATATTCAAATTAGACGGCCAATTTACCACACTAACGCGTCACCAAACATCAAAATATAGAAAATTAATCTCAGTTTTCCGTTTCCCGAAAATGAGACAAGAGGAAAAAGTCCTCCCATTTAGCCAAATCTTTCAATAAATAATTAATGCATTTTGTTCATCTTATAACTAAACTTTTGCTTAAAAAAATGAGTGGATGAATAGCGGTTCCCTTTTGAGAAATTTGATTGGCGGATTTTGAATTATCACGTGAGCATGTAAGAAAATTTTAAGTCACGTGATCAATTAATTAATCACGTGATACTGTGACTGCCAAGAATGGCAATTCAAAAACTTCTTGGAAAAGGAAAAAAAAAAAAAAGATAATTTGCAAAATATTCTGAGCAGATTAAGCATCTCTAAATTTTCTAGTTACTTTAGAAATATTTGGAAATTAGCAAGAGAGAAAAATGTAAAGTTTTTCGTATGATCTGTAGATTGTGTGTCAGCGCCAAGTACTTTGTTACGACACCTTGATTTTAGCGAAGCTATTTCTCCTTGCTCTTATTATTTTTTCGGTTTCTGGGTGATTCTCATGGATGTGCTTCATATAATCTGGACAATCCTTGAACGTTTTACCGCAATCCTCGCACACAAACATTTTATCTCGTCTCTCGCGGAAGCCAAACTTGTGCACGACGCCGTGAACGCGCGTCAAGTGCGCTTCCAACGAGCAACGTTGAGTGAACGCCTTCTCGCATCGGTTGCACTTAAATGGCTTTATCCCGGTATGTGTGCGAATGTGGCGCTTCAGATCAAACGTATCGTTAAAACCTTTGCCGCAGTACTGGCAGTGGTAGCGCTTGTAGAACGAATGAGTCTTCATGTGTCTGTTTAAAAGTCTTTGCAGAGAGAAAGAACTATGACAGATCTCACATTTGTATTTACTCTGCTCGTCTTTCATATCTCCTTCAATTTTCTTTACTCCTTGCGGTTTATCCAGAAGCGAGGGCCCCCCGACATGCTGAGGTGACCCGAATGGATGACTGGGTAAAAAGAACGGGCTCCCTAAGTGTCCTCCACACGGCCCGAGCCCGGGAAATATTTGCATATCACGAGGATATTCCGAAGACATCCGAAGATGACACGGGAATTCCTGCGCACTCTCGGCATAAATCTGTGGTTGCATTGCTTCGGCAAGCAGATGATGATAGCTCGAGAATCCATTCACGTTGTTAAAGGACGAATGAAGATGGTTTAATGACTGTTCGGGAATCCCGTGAATCTTGCCCGAAATCCCGTTCTCAAGACGCAACGGGCAGCTTATTAGCTTCGGCGGAGGAGGGAGACTTTCAATTCTTTTCAGCCAGAAATCTCGACACCCATTCATCTGGTGTTTAACCTCTGGTAAAGAGCTCCCTTCCTGGTTATTTCCCGATATCTCCAGTTCGAGAGCAGTTCCATTTTCTTTGACTGGAGAAGAAGCTATCCTTGGAATGCGGTTTTTCTCAGGGAAGCCATTTCGCGGTTGAACCGCTTCAAGTTCCGTACAATTCCTGTCTGGCAGTTCGACTTCCTCTAAACCTTCGCTTTCGGTCGATTTTTCCTCTGCGGGAAGTTCCTTACTTTCGGTTTTTGGCGTTGAATCTTCTGAATAAAGAAATAAGGATTGAATGGTTAGTTTTAGATGATTTTCAGTTCGTGGCCTCGAATAATTTTTCTCAGAGACAAAGTGTAAACATGAAAACCCGACAATTGACAACACAAGAAGCGAAAGTACCAACACAAAAAGGGGGTGCTTTTTCGAAACAAAAATCCCTCAGAAGTCAAGAAACTTATCTTTGAACCTAATAAACAAAAGAACGATAGAAGGTAATGCAAACTAGGACACTAAGTGAGGTAGAAAATAGAAAAAATAATTGAATGTAAGTCTTCTTGTAAGAAGATAGATCGTCTAGCTTGAAGAGTTTAACCTCTTGAGATTCTAAGAAATGTTCCATAAAAAAGCAAGATTACTGTAAGTTTTTAAAAGTCAAACTTTGTGGCTGAAATAGTAACCTTATTTTGAAAAGTCTTTTATTCTATTCTGTCTCCACTAAACCGAAAGCCGTGGTTTCTATGGCAAAACAGGAACCGCAAGTTCTAATGTATCAGTCTGCATAGGATTTCATATCCACAGCATCAGTGAGAGATGCTTGTAACAGTGGCAAATAAATTTGAATATAACACTCTTTGGAGACAAAGAGCCAATCTGGATAAAGCGAAAACATTAAAATTGGGCAAAGTTTCAGGTTTCTACTCTTGAAATAAGGCATTTTATTGGTAAATTTCAAAGGTGTTGGGCTTTCTGACGCGTTTGTGTCATGTAGTTTGGAAAAAATTCAATTTAACTGCGGGGAAATAAATACCAAATTGTTTTTCGTTCGGGAGGCTAGAGGAAGATCGCATCTTATTTTGCTGGAGTGAGTTAGTTTTGGTACAAGGGCGACAGGAAGAGATGCTGTGAGCGACTCACAGGCTGGAAGAACGTCTTTCGGTTGTCAAATTGCTAAACGAAAGATTCTTTAACAAGTAAGAGAGGGTTTATTAATAGACATTAGCTACAGTTCTTTCGCTTGTACTTTGCACGCATTTTGTTGTGAATGGCTAATCCATATTTAGCTAAGTTGAAAATCCTGAATAACTACCTTCAGCAAACCTTCCCTAGACTGGAATTCTTTCAAATTTTACAGAATTTCTTAAAAAGAAATGTAAAATTACGATTGTTGTGTCTTAAGAACAAAGGATTGATTCTCAATTCATTTAATTTTGAAACACGATCATTCATGGTAGATTGAATTTCGAGAAATTAATAAATTCACTCTATAAATGACTCCTTTTTTTCCTAAATCGACTTCTATTCACTTCTCGTGTAAAAAAATAAATATAAGTTAAAAAATTTAATATAGAATGAAAAACAGGGAAAGAGGAGTATTTGGTCAATGAACACGTTTCAAAACAAGGAGGCTTTGAAAGGAAGGTTTATTTGAGTTTAAGATATCCTGAAAGAGTTTAGAAGTCAGTGACCACAAGTTATCGATATCAGGCAAAGAATTACGAGAAACCTGGCCAAAGAAAATTGCCAAACAACTTGTATCGCATTGTTTGATTTAATAAGTGATATTTAATTAAACCCTTAACAGACATGAGATTGTACTAGTAATACCTTGATTAACTTTGAAACAAAGAAAATTAAGAGCAGGTTACAAACAGAATTTAAAAATGATTAAAAATTCAGCCAAGAATCTGGAAGGAATATCGGTGACAAACATTGGGTCAACTTTTTTTTCGACGATTTTTTCCCCCTACTACGAATTGATTCCATCGAACGCTCAAAGAGCTAGATAGACAGGAGATGAAAATTCAACTCGAATTACTGATTGCAAATTATCACGACTGACATGCTAAAATGATGATCAAAATTACGATTTTTTTAATTATAGACTCGTAAAATACAAGCCGAAGCCTTGCTGCGAGATTTATAACCACCTCTGCCTCCTCTGTCCTCCCCCCCCTGGGGATCGTAGGGCGGAATAATTTGGTAAAAGCAGCTTCAAAAGTTACCGAGTTCTCGGATTAATAATGTTAGTTTTATTTTGTGGTCAGGCATCGGGTCTGATGGTCAGCGATAGGCTACAAAGTCGGGCTCTGAAATTAAAAACAAGAGGGGTACAGCACTTATGCTCCTTAATAACAATCTTGCTAAGCGCTAGACGAAAGCTATGTTTATACAAATACGATAAGATGTATTTATTGTTAATGGGTAATACATAGATGCGACGTTTCATGACAGAGAAATAGGTTTGGAGATTAAAAAAGATGGGTTCAGTGAATGCTCTCTGATAACGTGATAAGACTGAAGAGCGAGAAGTCATTCACTTTTCGTTTTCTCTTTTACTTAACTCCTAAGTCGAATTATATTTTTTTATTGCACTTAATAACTGAAAACAATCAAATAGCAACACGAGATTTCATTGCTATATTATCATTTCTGTTCATAAATAAATAATAGAAAAAATATTGAATTTCTGAGAGTAAAAATTGGTAGACGATATTGATAATGGTTGGGCCGGATAGATGTTGGAAAGCTTTCGCGGTGTTTTTGTCTCTGCAAAGTTTAGTCGATGAATAAGATACGGAAAAAAAAAAGGAAAACGAAAACGAAAAGAAAAAAGAATAGAAAAAATAAGAAAGACTAAGAAAGAGAAAGAAAGAAAGAAAGAAAGAAAGAGTGAAAGAGAAGTGGAAGGGTGAGAACCCCTACCAACAGATCGAAATATTCACAAAACCTTATGCTTATTCTTATTCATATGAGTCTTTAAGTAGAAGATTCCAGCATTTGCCTTTCGCATTGAGTAATCGCCAGCTTTGAGGAGACACAGTAAGAGACCAGGATATATTTTCAGTTCTAAGACCAGCATCCTCGAGACTCCTAATGGATAACCAACTTGCTACAAACTGACCAGCGTCAACTTTCAAAAATATTTAAAAGAAAAACAAGGCCAGTCAGTGGCTTACACAATGTTACTGAAGTAAACTCAAACGGTAAAGTTTAAGTTATAGCGTGTCGTGTTGTTGTTAGTAATAGCTGTCTTGTGATTTTATTTCCGAAGGGATAACACTCTGTCTCCTCGTGATCGCTGGATTAAATCAACGTTGTAATCACTTTCAAAAATGAGGTTTGTTTGAAGAGCATAAAATATCATTCTTGGCTACATAGTGTAACAATGTGTAACGGCTTGTGCGCAGATGGCCTGAACCGCGCGAGACGTTTTGAATTCTGTTGCTAATGCATGTCAGGTTGGGATTTGTGCCAGGATTTGCTTTCCATTCGATGACACATGAAAAAAAGTTTATCAGATTTAGAGGATATGCTGTGTAGTTCTAGCGACAAACTCTGTGACACATTGCGAAAGTTTCGCTTAGTTTTGAAAGAGAATTATTAAAGGAAGAATCGACAAGAATTCAAAGGGGAAAAATAACAGCAAAGTCGAGACAATGGAACGCTAAAAAAATGAAACCGAGGGACAAAAGTGCAATGCAAGAAATGAGAGAATTCTTGGAATAAACACGTTATAGAAATACCAAAATATTTGCAGGGACTCGTTCTAGACTTTTACCTACGGTCTGTCAACGAGAATTGTAGGATTATTTGTTATTCTTGCATATTACATTGTTCTAGCTATCGAACTATCAACAATATTGGAATCCTTTAGAAAAACACGAAACTCGCTCCAACGCGTTCCACTTGTAATCGCAATCCAAATATCCCAGAGACGGTTGTATACAATTCCTGTTCCGCGAATTCGAAAGGGCAATGAGATATTTCAATAAAACTATCAAATGTTATTTTTTCCTGTTTGCCTTGGCAGTATTTAGAAAAAATAAATCAGCGAACAAGTTAACCGACAAAGGACCGTAATCTTCGGAACAAGAGCTTTCATAGTTATTTGCTTTCCAAAGGACTTTGATATCAAACAGTTTATATTCAGAGTACAAAAGATCGCTCTAGAGATTTAAGTCTAGTTTCGGAAGCGTTGGTCGCCTAGGAAAGCCCTTTAATGGTCCATCATGTGTGGCTTAAATCTTAAAGAAAAGTTGATAGAGATTAAGCGATGGAAAAGTTAAGATGGTGGGGATTTCTAGGGCGCGTGGAACTAAAACACGTAAATCCACTTTCGAAGCTATCTAATTTGATAACTAAGCGAAGAGAGACTGAGATAATTGAGTTGTGATCGGGAATAAAGCAAAGCAGTTCATTCTTGTAGCCTTCATCCGTCTCACTTCGCAGCTGTCTTCAGTTCAGTGACATCTCCTTCTCCTTTAACAGTACATTTTCTTATTAAGCGTGAGCCGTGTAAATTGGAGCCTTTGTAAAACAAATAAACTCAGAAACAAAGTTTTCCCTTCGATTTGTAATCGGCAATTTCTTTAAGAGTCCGGCCGCCTGCCACTGTCACGTCTCGAGGAAGGTTTTAGACGAAAATTATTGCTAAAGGGATACACGGCTGACAAGCTGGTCGAAAACTACCAGAGTAATTAGTGAAAGCTCACCACAAAACCATCTCTGGACAAATTTAATTTGCCTAATTTAACTCAAGGCGAAGGTAGAGGTTATTAAATTAAGATATGTGTTAGACTTCTCGCTTGCAAATTGAAGGGCCACAATAAGTGTAATGTCCTGAAAGGCTGTTTGATACCGAGCTCACTGATCCATCAATTATAATTCTATTAACTCTGACTTTGCTAAATAACTTTAAGTTAGGTAATATCACAATGGAACTTTTTAAATAAGCGCAGTGTTTTTTTGCAAAGGAGTTCAAAGGAGAGAAAATGTTTCAGTCGTTTCAGACGAGAGAGTCGCCGCTCGCGCTTCAGCGAGATTAAGAAAACTGAAATTTTGAACATTCAGTTCTTACGTCATATATATATTAGCTTTTTTGCTTTTAAGTAGGCCAACGACGTACAGAGACTGACGTACAGGCCAGTAGAATATGAATAAACAGTAACACCTGGTTGTTTCTCGTACTTTCAATAACAATTCCCCAAACGCTCTCAGTCAGTGCCGTTGAAATGCAATAATAATCGAACGACCAAAACCTCACTTCTCGCATGTTAGAGTGCATTTTTCTTTCGTTTTATTGTACGGTTTTGACCCCCAGAGAACTGAAATAATGCTTTCTATGGTGGGCGTGGACTCACAAAGGAATGACACGATTACATAGCAGTTTTACGACTAGTCTGACAGGGAAAAAACCCAAGAATAAAACAGAAACCTACAGTGAGGTTTACCGAATGACACTTTGAAGACAAGCGCTCAAAACAGTTTCTCTTTGAGGTGATCCTCTTCAACTTCAACTTTCGCTAAACAATCCAATGCTTCTTCCCCTAAAACACATCTCATTCAAAACCCGTCAAGCGAGGTCACTGTAGGTAAATATTTAGGAAAAAGTCCTCTCACTCACGGGTATTCTAATTCCGAAAGACTGCATATTTTAGGAAATCACTCTTCAACTGAAAAGTCAACTGTACTTGTTTAGAGATTGTTTAGAGATTTTTTGTAAGGGTTGAAAATTCGGCACGCGTAAAGTTCTAAATACTAAATACTTTAAAGAAAGAGCCTTTTGTCACTGAGTTGTAAAACACAAAGTGTTCTTTGACTAGCGTCGGTTATTACCTTACTGGAGCAATTTGAATATGAATAGAAAAAATCGTTTACATTGTGAAATGCCTTTCATTGATTACACTCCTAACAGTCCCCAATTTCCTCTGACTTTGTTCTAGATGGCTTTCACTTACCAAACCACTAAACGCATAATAGGAACGCAACAAAAGTGTAACACTAGTTTTCCAGTTTTCTAAACCCTTAATCCTTTGTTTATATCAGCCAGCCAACTTTCGTGACCCAGTTATCGATTTTTAACGTGAGATCAAGGCATGAACACGAGTTTCTAATAGGTTCAGGCAAAAGCAAACGTATCGGATGACCCGCTCTTAAGGTAACCCTCATTCTTGTGTTGCGTAAACGAGTGTGATTAGCCTAAACAGCGAGCGAGAAATAAAATTACACGTCCATAAAAAGCTCTTCCTGTCTTAAGAATAGCAGTTTTCAATACCTAGAGGATCTCTTATAAATCAACTAGATGTTGTGATTTTTGTGATAAGATCAACTAACCTCGGCGCCAGCATTTTGCTATTGTTCTTCCCCAAAAGCATTGTAGCAATCGTAACCCTGACTGATCCAATGTATTTAACCTTTTTTCCGTATGGCACAGATAAAAGATCTCAAATCTCTGACAACTCAAATCAGCAGGCTAATTTTTTCCCTCGATGTGACGACGAGCTAAGATCCGTTAGGGAAAAAAAGAAATGCTATTTCACACTGGCCATCTGGTTGTGTCCGAATGACACTTTCTTTAGCATATAACGGTGCATCATACAGGAAACGTTAGCAAGATTCCTATAACTCCGCTGCGAGGTCAAGTAATAGCTAAGAATTCTAATAAAATATCGACAAAAATGTTAGGATCTACTCACCGGGTTCAGATGTTCGGTTTTCGAGGGCTTCCGAGTCGACGGGCTCAGGACTGCGTCGAGATTTCTTCTTCTTTACAAGAAACGACTTTGGCATTTCGACTGGAACCGTAAATTTGAATATTCACTGTCTTGAGCTTGAGTTATCGAAGCTGGTAAAAGAGTCTAGTGAATGCTTTAAGGCATATGTGGTTTGGATGAAGCAACTGGAGGGTGAAAGGGGAACCACTACGTCTTGCACTTTTGGCGTTCAGCACGCAATATGGCCCAGCTACGAGGAACCGTTAGATTTGCAAGCGATACGCTAGTGAACTGAAGGGGGGGGTGTGTTCAGGAGATATATTGTTACCCTGCAAACAATGTTAATTAATTTATAATGTACAACACCAATCAATCATTCGTTCGAGCCCATTCATTCTCATCAAAGAACTACAATGTAAATCACTTTAAAACAACAAACAGTCAAGAGAAAAGGAATCAAAGATAATTGACAGGTTCGCAAAGCCAATGTGAAAGCCCGACTTGACTTTCACTTGCTTTGTTCTGTAATCCCGTGAGGAAATTACATGGTGTGATGTTAAAAGACCCGAAAATTGAGATGAAGTTAGGCGCTGACAGATCTGACGCTGAAAGATGTGTCTTCTTGAGACAAAACATCGTAATCCTGGCTTGGGAGTGGTCGATTGCGCGTGAACCAATTATCAAGTCTGTAAACAAAACCCAGTGGATACGTTTCTACATAATAGGAAAACGCAGTTCTTACAAGACAAGGGTTAAAGTTGATCCCTTTGTTTGGGCTGGCTTGTGCCTCCTCTTGTGTTTTACTAATTAGATTACAAAGAAGGGACAGATTTTTCAGAGTCTACGAAACCGAGGCAGAGAAGTTTGGCAGTAGTCGAAGAAATTCGCGCGCGAACTGTGACAGAGAAACTAGGCAATGAGATTTCAAAGATGGGACTAAGCTACTTGTTTGTTTTCAAAGTTTAATTTTTAAAAGCTCAGTTAGACTCCAAACAACGCTAGATTCTAGGCGTTTTAACTATATGCGAAGTATCTTTAATTCTAATTGGGCAGTTACTGGTGTTTCTTTAGCCTGTAGCATGTACACTTGTTTTATTTTATTATTTTTTTGGAAAATCGGTTGGATGATGATCTCATCGGCGCTTCTCGGTAACGGAAAAACGCTATGAAACAATGCCAACGTAACGGAGTTCCATTGACTTAGAGCTTACTGTTATTAAAATGTTGGCCAAAATCAATGTTTATAAATTCCATATTGACTTTTTTCGTGCCTCTTTGGACTTTTCCGTAATTATCTATACATCCATTCATAATTCAGTGGCTCATTTCCTGCGGGGCCGCAGTCGAATTGAATCGCAAACCACAAGGAAAGTCAGAAACTCCGCAGACACTGATCTTAGTTAACTTCATTTAATTTCCCCCCGCGATATGTAATGGGAATAAAATGGGTTTCAATGTATCGAGGCGAGGATGTAATCGATTTTTAAGATCTTAACAGGACTTGGTTGGTGATTAGACTTTAGGTACCCGCGCTAACATACAAATATTTATGGCCAGCGAGATTTTAAATATTTTAATCAAACAAAACAAATGGCTCTGGTACGAATGAGATGGAGTAAGTCAACATGATGGTACTCGGGGTCTGGAAGATAAGGCAATCAGAAAAGAATTCTACTCAGCTTGTAAATAAAATCTGACAGCTCTAGAACCTCAGGCTGAAAATTCCGTACTTCGAAACTCCGAAGAATTTTTTTTTTGTTTTCAGATGTGGAAAGAAAAAAATATGTCAAAATACGACAAAAATGCGCAGAGAATGAAATGTTTTTTGATAGTGTTTTGGAATTAGCCCCTTTGAAAGGTTGTTAAAAACTTCTAGATATGGCAAAGATAAAGTGAAAAAATAGGTGCTGTTAGTGTGTCCGGGTGATATTAATCTCGAGCGTCAGTTAGCGATCATCCTGCCCGCTTTGCAAACCGCAAAACGGCTCAGGCCGAGTGACACAATGCGCTTTATACCAGCCTAATAAATTAAATTCCCTTTCGTATTGTGAGCCGTCTTGACTACCACACAATCAAAATTACATTTTCAAGTCATTTTTTCTCCTTTAAACCCGACGCAATTCAAAAGCTATGGCTACGACTCGACCCAAAAAGCGAGTCAAAATATTCCTCTTCAACAGACATGGACCATTTCGGAAACATGTGATTTCCTAAAACGGTCGGTCGGATTTTGTCATTTAGAATGTTAGACTTAAGGGCTGATGATTCCCCCAAAAGCGGTCATCTTATCAATTTTCAGATGCAGGAATGTTATGCTATGAAATATTGACGAGCGGTGGTCAAAAACAGGCGTGTCAGTAAGGTGAGCGAATTTAAAGCGTTGTTGATTTTTCTCCTGAGCCGACTTATTGGTGGAAAAACTAGCCTGCCATTAATGTGGATTAAGTCTTTTTCCCCCCGTTTTATTAAAACCTAATCCCAGCTGCACGCTGTTAAAAACTAAAGATTCGGAAAGGTATAAAACTCGTATTTTTTTTCTACGCCCTCGAGAGTTAAATTCCACAGCTCATTTTTTAGGAAAGTGCGTCTCAATAGAGCGTAATTTTTCAGGGTACTGTCCTCAAGGATATAAAAAGAGAGCTAGAAAGTCACACTTAAACCATCTTTTTGGAAATGGTAGAAAAGAAGTGAGAACAAATATGTGGCGAGAAAGAGAGAGATCGTTTACGATTGTTGTGATTTTGATTCTGAGAGGTTTTATCTACCAGGTGTATAGCACAGAACAGAGTGTTTCAAAATATTTACTCCAAACATGATGTTAATGCATACAAACACAGAAACTGTAGCCCTAACACAAGCACTTAGCTAAATACGATTTCGCGCCGGATGCAAGAAGGATATCTAACTTATTTTTGAGCCACCGAGTCAAAACAACTTACGAGGGAAGAAAACCGCTTAAACAAAACGCGCATTTCTCGTGTCGAATTAGCTGAAGCATGTGGTATTTACGAACGACTGAAAGAATGATAAACGCTGAACGGTTTGTGCTTCCGTGAAAACAGGATGGACTTGAAAAACGCAAGAAGGCTAGAAAATGCAACCGATGTAAGAATATCTTCCTTGACTTTCTTGTTGGTAAACATTATTGTTTGATATTGAATACGACCAGAGAAGCTTTACTGTCTCGTGTGGCGTCGTGAATTTTGTATGATTTTACGAGTTAAGTTTAGTATTTAATTCAACAAGGAGAAAATAAGTGTGTAAAGACTCCCTGCTGTTCAGTTTTAGAGTTAGCACGCTAAGAAACACTGCTGTGAGATTAAGAATGTATCTTTTCAGAATTTCCCTGTATTTACTCGTGGTAGGTGTCCAAAATTCTTCCACTGAACGAGCCATACGTGTCGTGTAAACTCTCGAAAAAATTCATAAAAACAAAAGCATTGATAAATAATTTCAAAAAGAAGAGTGTAACTTGATCAGTTTACAATTAAGCTGGGGTTAGTGGATGAGTAAATTAATGCGAAAATTGGACCCACTGTTCAGGATTTTGCATGCGACAAGATTATTTCTGTTGGTCGTTCTGGGCGTGAAAGAGTACTTGAGGCCGCACATCTCACGAGGAATGATCCGACATATCCTTTCCTATAGTGGTTGTTGAAATCCATCCCGCCCGTTTCCGACTCTTTCTGTTCAAGCAGATCACTGACCAATTAACGCCAAAAACAACGGCTTTTAGTTTCACGAAAGCACGGAAGAAAACCTGGAGTAGCTCAACGATCGATTGTATCCGGAGTGCTGCCTCTGGTCTTGAAACTCTCGGAGGTCGTCTCTCTCTCTGTGGATGGGATAATCTAGAGGTCTTGATTTCCGTTGCTATCAGCTAAAATATCTCCGTGTTCTGGGGCCAGTTTATAGGGGCTTTAAGTGATCGGGGGTTATACTTGACCTCGTCTTTAACTGAAAGATATTTTCCTGATAAAGCACGGCTTGGTTCACCAAGGAACGTAATGTCTAATAACAGAAATAGCAATACACAAGCAAAATATACACCAAGTCTAAATTTTTAGATATCTGATATATCATATATTTTCAGTTTAATTTTAAAATGGTAGGGTAGGAGAAAGTTGGTGTTTTATTGCGCACACGAAGGGAAAAACTCTCTAAGGTACTCCAAGAAACGTTTAGGAATTCAGAAAGCATCGAATTTACGGATTTTCGAATTTCAACTGATCAGGACTAGAGCTGCTTATCACATCTAAGGCGATGAAATAGATTCCATCACTGGCCGACACGTGATGAAAATTCATCCAGCATTTCCAGACGTTTGCGATAAAAAACGCAGAGAAAAATGGACAAAATTGTGATGTTACATTAATGTTCACAGTTCATGAACAAAACATGTTGCCAGTCTGAGTGGAAAACAGGTTCATCTTTTTGCATTCATGCCTCCTTGAGATTTTTTAAAAAAGAATTTTCAAACAAACGATCTAAGTCTAGCAAAATCTAAAAGGTCGTTTAATAGTACTGTCATTAATCCTACGTATTGGTTATATTTTGGGCGAGTTTAATACGAGCTGTACTGTTTAAACTGAATAAGAAATAGCGCATATCTCTAGAAGTTTATATACGTCTTTAACTGTGGGAGATGGATGACAAAAAACAAGTGCTCTCGAACGGTTTCTCCGCGGTGAAAAGCGTGTTAAGAAAATTAAAGACCAAGTTTAACAGGATAATCCGGTTTTATAACAATGATGGTTTGTATTTTAGATGGTTGTGGAGCAAGAGGTTGACTAATCGAACTTGATGGAATTAAGGGATTATTCCTGATGGTGCAATCGTAGCGGAAAGGCCTCGAGCCAGTTTGTTACTGATTATGATATTTTGTTCACGTCCATTAGCCATTTCCTCGGGAAAGCTAAAAATCTGATTCCCTAAAAAGGCCAGTAGCAAGAACAAAGAGAAACGGAGTGTCTAATTGAGTGTTAGAAAGAGAGGGGGGAAATTAAAGAGGTGCTCTTCTGACACCAACTCGCAGAAAAATTGACGCCTGGCTCTTCAATCTGCCACACACAAAAACGCAAACTCGTTAGCTAATATGCCAATAAACTCGCAGAAAAACAATCACTTTTTCATCAAGGATTTCCCACTTTCATACAGCGAGAAAAACACTTGGAAAAACTAAAACAATTAACCCTCCAATTTGCTAAATACTGAGAATACAATACCTGTATTTTACAACAAATAGGAGTTTTATTGTAAAACCTCAAAGACAAAGTGACTATTAGAATGTTTAAGTTTTGTAAGGCTCACAAAGCCGCCGCTTCAGCACCGACAAACTTGCCATCAAAATACTAATTGACTGCGAAGCGCTCGGAATCAGAGACTGAGATTTTTAGAGAGTTCGTTAGATTAATACCAGAGGGTGGTGAGTAAAAGCCGTCACACCTTGAAGAGGATTGTTTATTGGCTGAGAAGGAAAGAGGGCTAGAACTGTTCGCCATTTACGTTTATTGGGAAAGAAGATGGCGTATATCTTGCCGTTGACAGACACGTCAAACAAGTGAATGAATTCCGATTTTCCTTAAGATTTGCAACAGTCAAATATCAAAGTAGTCTGTCCTATCAGTCAGGGGCACTAACACGTTTTCAGCCCCTGGTTCCCTGTCACTATTACGTTTCATTACGCGTTCAAATTTTTGACAGGCGATTGACAACGCTCTCATTATTTACCAAAAAGATTAAGCTTCGACTTCGATCGCCGCGTGCAAATTCGCGAGATTCCCAGCCTGTAAAATTGGCTCCGAACGTCATTTACAACCGTCGATTCTTTAGCGCAGTGACTTGAAGGTACCAGCACGAGAACAAAAAGCGCGCACTTGAAGAAGTTGACATCAACCACAAAGATACTTGAACATTTCATTGTCAATAAAATGGATATATAAATAAAATTGCCTTCAATAAAAGTTCCTTGCAGCACCAGCTAAAATTAAAGATTAAAGAAAGCCTCAATTTGTCACAGGCTATCAGCGGGTAGCGCTTCTAATGTCAATTTTCAACCGTGCTTGTTAAAGAGTGTGTGCGCGGACACCCGTAGTAACTAAATACAGCAAACTCGCCCAAGTGATTTGATTTTATGACTGGGGTTATTTATAATTAAAAAGCTAGATTGTTATCGTGGCTATTTAATTTAGGTTAGCGATAGAAAAGCATAGCTTTCAACCTGTTATCGCGATTCAACAAAGTGCGAATGGATTGTTTTCAAAGGCTGGTCCAATTTGAGAACAAACCCGGATCCCTAAAACAGCCTTCTAAATAAAGAAAAAATATTCCACTTGCATACAGGAATAGTCAAGATCGAGGTTGAAAATTAAAATCAAACTAGAAGTAGGAAGGAGCAAAGTCTTTTCTTTTGTAGGAGTAGTCTTTCTCTTGTTCTTAATTTAGGCATTAAAAAAACCCAAAATGTTTGGTCATTTTTTATGCGCTTGGCTTAAAACGGGACGTTCGAGTAAACTTGCCAATCCCGACAAAACGTGTCTTCGTTTTTACCATTTTAACAAAAAGATAGCACTAGAATGGCTATTCTTTTTCGGGAAGGCTTGAAGAGACGATCACGGCTTTAAACATTAAATAGCTTTGATCTGTGAACGCGTAACTTTGAATATCTATCTTTACTTCCTTCTGTTGAAGATGCTATTGAAGACGAACCCTTTAGTGCCGTGCGCATCTACGCAATTTCAATAGGCGCTGAAATCATAAAACTAAGGCAACGCGAACAAGTGGACTAGCTACGACTGTGTGAGAGTAACTGAGAAGCCAGCTTCGAAAAATTTAAGAAAAATGTTTTTGAAAGCACCATGTATTTCAAGATTTAGGCTAAATTATTAGAGATGTTTTTTTCAGGATAGATATGGGTAGGAAAACACACGGCAAATTCATAGCCGTGTCGTAGCAGTACCGTACTTTACCGTAGCCGTAACTACGCGTTGTGATTGGATGATTCACACGAAAATAATGGGAAGCCATTTCAGTGTTAAGGCATGCCGTACCGTATACGTGCTGCAAGTCAGTACCGTACGTTTCCCATTCATACGATAACCATTCTTATGGGAAGCCATTTCAGTGTTACTTCATACCATATCGTGTGCGTGCTGTAAGTCAATATGCCTTACGTTTCCCACTCATACAAAAACCATTCTTATGGGAAGCCTTTTCAGTGTTACTTCATACCATATCGTGTGCGTGTTGCAAGTCAATATGCCTTACGTTTCCCACTCATACAAAAACCATTCTTATGGGAAGCCTTTTCAGTGTTATGGCATGCCGTACCGTGTACGTGCTGCAAGTCAGTACCTTACGTTTCCCACTCATACGAAAACAGCTAAATCCAAGTGAAATCAGCTATACTCATTGGCCAGTTCTTACTTTACTCAATATCTTCAACGCACCACGCAGCGCTTAACACTAGTTTCAAGGTTATGGCAAATAGTATTTTCAAGCACATTGCCTTTGAATTCCCTTGAGTTCGTTCGGTCACACAGTATTGAGGGGAACTCTTCTATGAGTTTTGCGGGGCGGAGTCAGTCAGATACCAACAGGTGCGCAATTCAAAGCCAAAAAAAGCTAAAACACCGAAAAAAATACCATTAATCAATGTTAATTATTTTCATTAAGGAAACAAAAGCCAAACAGAGGCAAAAGAAAAAAGAAACATTGACATTTGAGGAGATAAAAAATGTGATTAGGAAGGAAAAGAACTGAGTTTTTTGTAACTATATCTAATTGCCAATAAACAACTAGCGAAGATGGATCAATTCTATAAGCTGTAGAAATCCATTGAAATGACCAAAAAAAAGTCTTGATATTTTTGTGAAAAAAAAAAAGATATTAAGATAGCACTGAGTAATTCTTTTCCTGGGATCCCAGTGCACGATGGAATGTTGCGCAAGATCCGGTTTGAGGATGTTATGATAGTTGCGCGCCTGCGAAAAAAGCGACCTTGCTACACGTTCCCTTGTAAAAACAATTGTGCACCTCATATGTACCAGAACCATAACTTCACACGACATCTCTTCACTTTAAAAACAATATTTCAAGGAATGTCTCCGGCAAGTAACATCATCTCGGGTTTATGTAAAACTGTTGTCAGCTTGGGAATTTTAAAAAAAGAAAGTTAGGAAACCGCATCAAGTTTGAAGCGTACGTTTCGAGTGACATTTTGAACTGAAAGAATAGGAGTGACTGTTCCTCAGTGATTGCGAAGGCTACTTGGAAGTTGACAAATGCCAAGCCAATTATTTTAAAAGATATCCTTGGCTAATGATTCATATCGACGTGGAACCTTTTAGGATAAAGCAAATGAATCGTAAATAAACTGTAGATAAGGGTTACACTAGAATAAACGATATACCGAGCCAGAGATAAACCGAGTTTCCAGGACAGATGTCATAAAATTTGGACACGATGCACGACAAGTGCACAACCGAGCGCACGGCATTCCACGCTAATGAAAAACTCGAGGCCTGTACTGTCATGTACTTAATTGCTTACACTGGCTTTACCTAGCGCAATTTCGAAAAGATTTTAAGAGAGTTAAAGCGCGCAAGTTGAAACATAATATACTATCTTGCGCCAACCATTCCGATACTTTTTTATTTAGCAATGCCGCTGGGGATAGTCCAAAGTTGAAATATCAGATATTTTATATTAGGTATAGCAAGAATTTTTCCAATTATGAACGCGGTATTTCCAACTGAAAGTCAAATTTTTCGGGCCGCTTTTACTTTCTGCCTTGGTAGCTAGAAGGTACTATCTTACCAGCGGGCCAAACTCAGTGTAGAAAGGGTTTTGGTATAGTTCACCAATTAAAAGGGCTTTAGTTAATCCCAAAAGATATAATCTGATTTATTAGTAGGGTTGCAGATAGCAAATATTTTGGCGCGCTTTTGAAGGGAAAAAGATGCTGCCGGATTTCATTGTGTTTAGACGAACGTTTAGGTTCCTCCTAAGTGACTGACATGAAATGAAGAATGACGAAATTTTTACTAAACTGCTTGCTCATTATAAAAGCTTTTTTTTTGTAGCGTTGCAAATATTTCGTAAGTTTTTTATTGCCAAGTGATAGATAGATATTTACGAGCTATCCTTTCCTACGTAACGTAAACCACTTCCTTTTATAAATAAGTCTCTCGTCGTTGTATCTGTTGCACAAGTCAAATATAACGATGTCAGTCAATGGAACTTTTGTCGAACTTGAAGTATTAGAGCGCCAACAATGAGCGACATATCCATATGTATCGTTTTCCCACGTGCAGTATAGAGCGCAAGGTCACTCAAGGTTAACCCAAGCCGAAACACTTGATTGTAACGAGTATCTTGATCCAGAAAATCTGGTTTTGACAGACCGTCAGTCGTTTTACACAACTCCTGCGGGACAGACTTTTTGACAGATAGCTTTAAGTTGCAACACTGATTTCGGTTTGCTTCGTTGTTTGACACAGTTTAACTTGACGTGGCGACAGCACTGAAAATGAAACCTGGAAGTCCGTTGTTAAGGTCTATTTACTGTGGTTTTTCAAGGAAGTTAATAGCAAAAATCAAAAAAATTAGCCTTTTTTTTTGAGACGACACTCTTATTCCAAGTCGAAATATAGAATGCCAAGGATTTTCAACTATAGCAACCAACGTGTAGTCTTAAGTTTCTCTACAACTTTATAAAGTAAAAACGCAAAAACAGGAAGGACTTAGTTGACAGTTGAAAGGCTTGGCATTAAGTACGAGCCTTTCATAGTTTACAAAATGAAAACTTCATTTAAAGAAAGGGTAAAATTCGGAATTATTCATGTATAAGCATGCAGTACTAAGCTGAAGCTGAAGGGCTTTCCGACTCTCTTTCCACTCAGCTTGAGCGAAGGATTGATGTTTTTGTAATTTGAAGTGAAAATGGCTAACGAACTGAAAGTTCATTTGTATGGTACTTCAACCGGAATCATTTCTTGATTCTTCTCTTTGTTTCATCTCGTAAAATTAGCTCTTACTGTTTACCTATTTGGTTTACACAATTGACCGTCATGACACGTGGTTCCCTGTCGTATTGGAACCCATTTAAGTGCTCTTCTATGCGACTTTTGCTAAGAAACTAAAAATGCAGTCCACTTCTTGCTTAGAGTAATGATTCATATAGAAGCTAGGCGGTTTTGATAAAGTCATTTTTTAAAAGAGTAACAACAAATTCTAATAGAGGTGCACTCTTTTTCTCATTTTTCCTACACTTTAAACAATCTCGAAGCGATATAGTTGTTCGTATTTAATTTTGTTTTCAAAGAAATTGCTACCTGCCTAGAGTGTAGCCTGTAAAGGCCCCTTTACACGGGCTGATTTTTTCTGCGATTCTAGCTGCGATTCACCTGCAATCAAAAATCGCTCGTGTAAACATGAGTGGCGATTTGAGTGCGAATCGCCGCAAAAACGCACTAAATTCAAACATGATTAATCGGTGACGTGAATTTAGAAAATCGCCGGTAGTTTACACGCGCGCGGGATTTTGCATCGCAGCTAGAATCACAGTGCTTATCGCAGAAAAAAAAAAACGCTCGCGTAAACAGGCCTTAATAGATCTTTTTCTCAAGGCAGCGCACTCATCCAAATCCAAGGAGTTTTACGGGCCGCTACCACTGGAGTTTTATGATAAAATTATTTCTACTTTTCTATCATGATATT
This sequence comes from Heteractis magnifica, assembly GCA_011763375.2. Lineage (NCBI taxonomy): Eukaryota > Metazoa > Cnidaria > Anthozoa > Actiniaria > Stichodactylidae > Heteractis > Heteractis magnifica. The sequence goes on from JAADYU020080232.1 coordinate 20,788, forward strand.
TTTTTCAGTGAAAATCAAAACTAAATTGATTAATCTCCTCTGAAAATAGTTAGCTACTCAATTTTATAAAAATTTGCGTTTTTCAGTTTTGTGGCCGTCAAGTTTGGATGCGCACGCAAGCTTGAGAGAAAGGTCTAGTCATTAACTAGATAACGTGCTAAGATCTACTGTAGTAAAGTGAAGAGGATTCTCGAGGAAAAGAAATGGAAAATGCATGGAATTTCCTTCCATTTTTGAGCTGGAAAAAGGGATTTGGGTCACTGGGAATAAGAAAAACAATAAGCAATATGAGAGCAAAGGAAACGTTAAGAGAATTTATTCTTCCGAAATAAAGTTTTTTAATTTACAAAACGCTTTACAGTGCCTCTGCTTAATTTCATTGAAATTCTTGCCCAAAACTGAATTCGACTTAATAAAGTTTCATTTTTCTTTCTCTTTTTTCAGAAACAAGGCCTACGTGTCCTAATCTTCAAAACAACGATAAAAACGACTTTATCTTCAAGAATAATTAACAAAAAATCAAAAATTTCCACCTGATTTTGAGACTGGTGTACAGTTTTCAATTTCAATTTCAATTTTATTGAAGAAGAGATTTACAAATATGTATTAACCTGCATTTAGCTTAATAGCTAGTCTAGGCAAGTTAAATTTATTTACAATAGTTGAAGTTAGTTTATTCATATATTATTAAATATTTCGAATGTATATTGTATCTAAATATTTAAGTAATAAAAGGAAAAAAAAGGTAATAAAAAAGAAGAACAGCTAACTATAAGGTCAACGACAATGAGATTCACTTAAATAGTTTTGAAATATCGACATCATAACCGTTTGCAATTAAAT
>JAADYU020080344.1:0-13927 GCA_011763375.2 Heteractis magnifica
ACCCCCCCTCCCCCATTGCAAGATCACTGGTCTCACACAAGAACATGAAGGCATCTCTCTGTCCTGTGTTAGGGATACTCATGTATGGGCTACCTGTGTCATTAATAAATTGACCAGCACTTGCAGCTTGTGAAATACCTGATGCTTTTGTGAGACAGTTTGCAAAAATATATCATTTACACCTTGAATATGAGGCTTGATGGACTAGTTGCATTGCTGACAACTTTCTGGCACATTTTGATGTGTATGCAATATAAAACAGATAAATAGGCCTTTCCCAAGATATGGTTGAGTGAGTCCTGTACTTGCCAAAGCCTCGACTTCAGTACCATAGCAGTTTCTTCTTGGTGTTATTATGTAAATTATATATTGTTTAATCAACAACTTTTCTCTGCTTTATTGTTTAATCATCACAAAGTCCATTGTATCAGATTAGTACATAGCTCAGTGCACGATGGTATGTACTGAAATCAAGACTTTGGCAAGTACAGGACTCACTCAAGCATATCTTGGGAAAGGCCTATTGTTCATTACATCATTGTGGCCATGTTGGCGCCATTTAACAAAAGATTTCTCATTAGGTCCTTTTGTCTGTACCACCAACATGGCCGCCATGCCTTTGTCTTTTGATCCTCTTGGGAATGGTTGCAAACACTGCAATAATAATATTTTTGCTTGGATTTTATTCTTCTTTCATAGCTTATAACACTTTCCCAAAGAAGGTCACCTCCCCCAGACCTGGACATGATACAAAATGGTTTTATCCTGAATGAGAAAGAAGCCTTGGAAAACATGATAACAAAGAGAATTGTTAATAGGCGCAGTAAGAAAGTGATCATCCAACCAAAAGAACTGTCAGAGGAGGAGTTCATAGCTAGATGCAGAGAAGAGGCATCAAATATTCTTATGGGGGTGAGTACTAAGGCTAAAGTCACAGAGGTGGCATGTGCTATTAACTGGGTGTCTCTCACTGCTCTGAGTCCTAAGTGGCCGGGGTCACTGACTCAATCTCTGTGGATAGAGCAGATTTTGTATGACTGTGAAAGGCTCTCAGCATGAACACAGTTATGACATGGTCAAGGCACAGCAAGGTATGTCAAAATTTTAGAAAACATCACGGTCACAGCAGGGACACAGCACTGATGGTGCTGCAAGCTTTTTACAGTCATGAAATCTGCTCTATCACGTCTTTTACTTTTTTCTCCTGTTTGCCTCCCTCCATACAAATGCACGTGGGAGACAAGTGGTGTGTTCTGTAAGTACTTACAGTGTGACACACAAAGGTATGACCATTTTTAATGTATTTGCATACTTTTATGCACAGGTTTTTTTGCTGCCAAATGAGGTGATGAGAAAGCTTCTCAAAAGCTTGTGCATATGAATGTAAATGTAGTAGTCATATTTGTGACACAAGCATTACAGTACCCTAGTTAGGAGTAATGGTCATAAAAAGTATTAAAACATTGGAAAGGGAACAACTGTCATCAAGACAAAGTGAATGGGTGTACTCTAATATTTCTTTCTTTATTTGTTCATTTATTTTTTATTTATTCCATTTTATTTCCATCACAGAACAAAGAGGCCCTTGATAAACTATATGGACCTTTGAAGGAAAGATACCAAGACAGATATGGTGGTTTCACAAGAATAATCAAAATCCCTTCTCCGCCCAAGTCTGTTTATCCCCGCATGGCTTATGTCGAACTAGTTGATAATGAACTTGAGCCACTACCTGACTTTCCAGTAATTAAAGAAGGAAAAATAACTGTGTATAGGAATTACTCTGACAGTGATTCTGAAAATAATGAAGTGGCTGCAGGAAGATACTAATAAATTGTTTTGGAATTTGGAGTACATCGGTGAGCCTTTTATGTTGTGAATTTAGTCTTACCATAAAATAAATTTTTCTTTATAGCACTACAGCTAAAAAAATAAGATATTTGGAGGAAGGAAAACCAGAGTACCCAGAGAAAACTCTCAAAGCACAGGAGAGAACAAACAAACAATTCTACTCACATGTGGTAGTACATCCAAGTTTGAACCCAGAACCACATTAGAGGCAGTGTACAGGTAATAGCAGCACACACTCCACCCTTTGCTTCCAATTTTTGGATCTGCACCTCCAGTCAGTGTTTCTGAGATGTTATGGGTTGATGGTCTCCATACCTGGGTGGTGGGGTGGAGGAGAGGAGAGGGAACAAAGCACAAACAAATGAATGACTTTATTTAGAGTTGAATGACACTTGACAGTCACTAATGGACCACTCATTTTTATCAGGGGGGAGCACCCTAAAAAAATTGGGTCCAAAAGAGGGGGGGTCAAAAATTTTGGCTATACTGGGGGCTCATGCCAAAAAAGCAGGTGTCAGGTAAAAATATGGATAGGGTGGGTCATGTAAATAGTCCGAGAAAGACTCCAGAAACCCACCAACCCCACCCCCTCCTGCTGATAAAAAGTGAACAGTCCCTAACATGGTTTTGAAAGGTGTTACTGATACATAGCAAATCATATACAGGCATAATATACATAAATATGTTTTATTTAACAACTAATAGCATTTTCAGCATCCTTCAAGAATTATAGCAAGGCCAGTCGATTTGAAAAATACACCTAGTTTTAACATGGGACAGAAAAATGAGTAGAAATAACTATTAATTGATTATTAATTTCATGGATTAATTTCTGTTCAAGATGTTTGATATATAATTATATTTTGCTCTGATTTCTAAGATTTTCTATACAAATATTAAGATTTAAAATTATCATAAATCACATTTCATTAGCATATTTTCGACTGATCATGCTTGATGTCAAGTATTTTGTTACATTTTTTGTCAACCTTATCGATCAATCATTTAAATATTTCATGTTAAAAATAACCTTTGTCAAATTAGAATCAAAATGATTAAATATTCATCTATAATATGATACAATATTAGATAAAAATTGTAAATACCATAAGTTATGCTTAAATACTAAAACTAACTTACTTTTGCAAAGCAAGATTAAATATTTGCATTATAAAAATATCTACCGGTAAACTGGCTTGGTTCTAAGATGTTCACTCTGTCTAAATTTTTAGTTGAAGATAAACATTTCAGCCATTTATCAATCATTGGCCTTAGTTAGTAGTAAATCTGAAAAGCTTACTGCAATTCTCAATGTACTGCAAACTAGGTAATAATCCAGTTTTGAATTCTCTGTTATGCAGGACTAGCCTCATTTTTATGTAGAATATTCACATCTTGGAATTTCAAAGTGTTTGTATTGTCGTAGTTGTTTATCCTTCATTTTATTGTTAGTATCTATGAATATTTTGACACTGAAATGAGGCTAACCCTGCAAAAATGAGTCTTTAATCTAGACATACAGCGGTATTTGCAAATTCGAAAAAGGTCTATTGTGAGATGCCCATTGGAATTTTGGTTTTTCACTGCTGCCAGTCAAAAATATAAAAGCTACCGACTGATTATTTTTGATTGATAGCAGTGAAAAACCAATTCCACAACAAGCCATTGAGATGTCTGAGTTTGCAGAATATTGATGATTGAGAATAGCAGTAAGCTATTCAGGCAGAGCACATTTCATACGCATGGGAAAATGAAAGAATGAAGAGTCTTTATTTCCATAAAAAGTATGTTAATTTACAATGCAAGGGTATTCCAGTGCTTAAAGGATCAATCAGATGGCATAGCTGTGGTACCAAATTGACAGCAACTGAAACAATATATCACTGTCACAGTTGATATGCAGCATTCACTATATATGTTATTCCCAATCACATGAAATGTACTCCAGAATGTGAATAAAATAAAGTGGCATTATACAAGCATAGGTATGTTGCATAGCAACAGTTGTCATGGAGATATCTGAAACATCAAGCCTTCATACATGTTGCATTAGCGTCGCAATGGTAAGATGCAATTCCTTGAATAAATTGTCTTAAATAATTCTAAAGTCTTTTGTTGTGTCAAATAATTTGACATCATTGCTAGTCTTCCCCTATTTCCTACTCAAGCAAATAATGTACTCCTCTCTTGCTTTGTAAATTGAAATGATATCTCCAAATTTTGAAGATAGCTGTCATGTCATTACAGGAAGTATGACTGTATAATTTAAAACTTTCTGTTTCTAATTTGATTTCCAAGAAAAGAAAAAAATGAAAGAATGACAGCCATCTAGCGGCAAAAGGCTTGGCTGTTGTCAACAATGGTCATATCTTTGTAGTGATTAATTATAATACTGAGTCTGTTTGGTACTTCTTAAAGGTTTCTCTGTCATTTACTGGCACTGGGTTGTCAAATCCCAGCTCAACTTGTGTCAATTCACTGTCAGACTTAGTTCGTCCTGGAACATGATGAAACCAATGTTATTATTAAACCAGACAGCATATATGTACCTACCATACACAGAAACATGTATGCATCCCATTAATAAGACTCTTTCAGCTGACACAGCAAATTCTTGTGCACTATTATTAATCATTATTCAGTACAAACCACATATCTGTGAAACAATAACTTACTACTTAGACCGTAATAGTATTTAGTTATCAAATATTTGGTTATTGACTAAGAATTCACTTGTGCATGAACCACACAAAGAAACACAAAGTTTGCTAAAGTTGTTGCTTTTGTTCTCACCATTCTTCCAAAATCAAGGCAATATATAGTACCTTTTCAAAATCCACTTCATTGACCAAAAAACAATGGTTTCAATTCGAGGCTGGAACTGACGATTTATTGTAGTGTATCAAGTCCAACCTCGATTTGGGGGCTATTTTTTTGGGGGCTACCGGTATTTTTTGTGACCAATGAAGTGAAATTCAGGAAAGGTCTACTGCTTAATGCTTTTTTCATTTGTTTTACAGATATATGGCATGCACTCTGTGGGGGATGGATAAGAAATTCATGCATTTCTGACCCACTTATGCTATGTCCCAGTGTCCCAGTCTTCAATTGGACTGCCTGCCTTTTGAACATTTCAAGGGTTTCCATTTTCTCACCCATCCCCATTAATAAACAATCCCAAAGCCATGACAAACAACTACTCAGGGGCAGATCCAGGTCTTTTCTAAGGGGGACCTTTTAAGACTCGCGGGTGCACTTTGGGCCAGAAACCACAGAAAACCCAAAAACACATGAAAAACATCCAACACGACCTAAACACTGATGCATAATATTAACAGGGCTTGAAATCAACAGAGAATAATGCAAATAATGTACAACAATCCAACATAAAAGTGATGTATAAATCAAACATCAAGACTAGATTGATTTTTTGAGTGATTGATAACATATTTATTGGGGGTTTCCTACAAAAGGGGGGTGACTAGTCACCCCCTTCACCACCCCTGGATCTGCCCCTGCTACTGCGTATCTGGGTAAACAATTTCACTCTCTCAGATAGCTGGCCTGTTCTGATATACAGTACAACAGCTATAGGGGGAGTTATTACTTGGGGAGGGGGGGAGTTCAGGATCAAGAGCTACGTATTTTCATATCAGGAAAAAGGATGTGCACATCAAGTAAATTGAAGTATGCATTCAGCATGATTGGCACGTTGAATACCCCAAAATGTGAACCTTTGGAGTCTGGGAGGTGCAAATGCACAACCCCATGCACCCCCTGGCTATGGGCTTGTGATGGCTGATGAGTTTGTCATGGGCCAAGCCTTTGGGATTGAATTAGATGTTACATGCAGCAACATGCAAACAACAACACTGCTGGAAATGAATCCTAATATGAAGTTAACAAATCATTGGATACCTGTATGTTTAGATTAACATCAAAGTCAGCATTATTAGTTAACAATAAGTACATAACACTGAATGATCAAAAACCATGATATATGACACACATTTCAAATTGATTGGTTTATTGTGAACAATTACAATCATGCATTGTCAAATCATAAGTAATTACATCAAACCTGGTCAAACCAGTTAGTCAAGTTACAATAGAGCATGTTACCATGGCAACAATGATTACATTAACTTTATTAATTAAATTAGAACCTATGTTAATGACTTATGTTGCCACACTAATGCATTAAATTAGTTAAATACATAAAAACTATGAATATTTATGGTCTTTGTGGACTGAGAGGACTTGGAATTGATTGTATTAATAATAAATAATTATTAATGACATTTTAAAATATTGAATTAAATATTGTGTATACATTAGTTTTGTAGTACAAGCCTGTAGCCAGGATTTTTTGTGGGGAGGGGGACAGAGGGAGAGCAACCGAGGCCAAAGTGGACCAAACTATTGAAATGTTAGACCATGGGTAGCCCAAAATGCAAACTTTTGGGGCCTGTCAGGGGGTGTGAATGCATCCCCATGCACCCCCCTGGCCAAGGGCTTGTAGTATACATTGGGGTTGGTTGGGAAATTTTAAAAATTTTGAAAGAATCCCCCCTTTTGTCAGTGGATATGACTTATTGAGTGATGACGACCCCTTCCCTCTAAAGCCCTAGCTCCCCCACCTCTAATATTATACCTAACAATATCATAATCACAATGGATTGTTGATCTGAAGATGTAAATAATATCATTGAATTCAATTTGCTATAAATAAGAAAATATTCTTCGTTTGTATAATAAAATTCCATAATCCCTAACTAAATACAACCAACAACACACTGTAGGCACTTTGTGTGGTAGTATCAGCAAATATCTTAAAAAGCTATAATCTGACACTTAATTCCTATATTCTAAATAAAGGAATAATATTATATTATGGATTTCTCTGGTATTTTTAAAAGGAAAGAGTGTACTTCTAAATTAACATTACTGTTGGGGAAGGGCATGAGGAATCACAGAACCCAGTAGTGAGATTTTTTATTCCAATTCTTCTTCCAAGAACAAAAAATATTAACTCTCCCTAAGCATTTTTTGTAAACTTCTAGACCAATCCTATTTTTTAGTTAAAAAATATTATGTACCTTCTTAAGTGCATCAAATTTCAATGCCCTGCCCTAGATTCCTCTGGCCCTTTCTTCACCCAACCTTGCCCAAATTAAAGCTCCTGGCTGTTACATGGTGAGACTTGTGTGCAATGGTGCTGTGAGACAAGTTGAACAAGGGTGTTACACTGTCCAATGGTCTTGTTTTCCCAACACAAGTTTCAGATAAAAAGTAGAAATAATACTTGTGCAACCAAATTTTGTCATGAAAAAGTTTTACGAGACCTTTGCAACATCTAACACCCTTGTCAAACTTGTCTCACATTGTTGTAGCACAAAGTTTCACCATGTAACAGGTTCTTAAGAATAAACTATCCTTCATACTATCAATGCCCTCCTGGTCCCCTGTCTATGTATTTTACTCTAGACAGGTAGTGGACTGGCTCCAAGTCCCTGGGAATCATCCCTTTATGACATAACTTGCATTCTTAGTAAATCACTGCATGCTCATTCATGCCTTATCCACAGTGTCTGTCTGGCATTTTGGTCAGTGGCAACTGACACACCAAAAACCTGAACATACTCTGAGGATAAGGCTGCATGCTATCAAAAGACGTCACTTCATGCCTAATTTTGGAATTTTTTTCTAGCTGAATGGCAATTAAGTTTTTCCATAGTAAATGTAACTGTGGACTTCATGGGATCCATTCAGCTTATTGAAAGCAAGCAGGAAATATGATTCAATGAAACCTTGGAGCAATCCATAAGAAAAGGAAACAAAAACCTACACTCCTACAACAAATTCTCACAAGTAGATCCACAGATGACGGCATCATCATCAGTCATCCTGAGGCGATGATTCTGCCGTGTGTGCTTACCTGTAACTGTACTGTCAGGATCTGTTCTTCTTGTTGTCAGAGAGCGGCTTCGTATGTTTCTTGTGGGACGTAGTATAACAATGTAGACCTTGGGTCCAAATACGCAAAGTAGTAGAGTCGTAGCGATAAGTGTTATGTTGACACTAAGTGTAATCGTCTTGTAATCCTTGTCATTCACGCCAAACTGAACTGGCAAAAAAGCCAGCCAAATCACGCAAGTCGTGTACGTCGCAAAACCGATGTAACGCGCTTCGTTAAAGTTCGCGGGCGTTTTACGCGTCTTGAACGCGTACCACGTGCACAGGAAAATAAGGAGTAAATTATACAACATAGCGACCATGAGGTCATAGTCTTGGATATTGCACGTCAGCAATACGTCGGTTTTTGTCGGGTACATTCGGGTTGATTCCGGAGGCCACGTTCCGATTCCGATTCCCGCGAGGACTACTTCGAACCCGACTAACGCTGCAAGAATGGCGAGCTGTGATCCTGGATTAATGAGCCCTGGTGGTCTGGTGGAGCGTTCGCTTTTCTTAAAGATTCTCGCGATGCGGTTTGTCTTGATAAGTAGAGCGGAATAGCAGATACAAACGCAGAAGCCCACTCCTCCCCTCTGAATACAGCAAACAAAGGTCGATGGATGTAGAACGAGTGCAACACCAACAGCATAACACAAAAGAAGACCAAAAAGGAGGGTAAAGGTGAGCTCTCGTCCAGAAGCCTTGATGAGGGGCGTGTCACTGAACCGCACAAACACAATCATTACCAGACATGTGCAAACTATTCCTACACCGGCGATACACGTGACCATGATCGTCCAATTAAAAGAGAGGTAGCGGAGGTCAAGTAATCGACATGCTGTACGATTGGTAGTGGGTGTCTCACCAATTGGACAGGACGCGCACCTTACATAGTCTTGAGGAGAAAGCAGAAGAGCAGTTAATAAAACATCATGACGAATGGTTTCTGCGTTTGTTATTAGACAGAGTAATGTTTAGCAAAGACGACAAGGCCTCAAGAGATCGGCGCGAGTGCGTTCTTTTTCATGCGTGCGTCGTCATGACGTCGTTCCTTTGAGAACGTGAACCCAGAAGACGATGGTAAACGCACGAAAAAGAACGCACTCGCGCTGTTCTCCTGAGGCCGCGTCATCGCTGCTAAATCTGTCTATTTATCGTCTAAACTGCGTCGAGGGTGTTGAGCAAGACGCTAAATACTAGGGAGAGCTTTGGGATAGTCGAGTCTGACTGATGCGTAGTTTTACTTTTGTTTTTCCTCGATCTGAACCAATTAAAATGCATGCGAAGAGACCAGTAAAGAACAGATATCCATAAATGGTCTCTAGAACACACAAATCCAAGCTTAATACTTAAATGCGTCAGACACCTTGTTGCCGCCTTTACACGATACCATAACCATCTTAGTGCTTTGATTCTTTATGCGGTTGCGCACAAAGTTCAGTGCGCGCACACGCAAGGCGGAACTTCAAAATGACTTTGCCTTGTGTTCGATTCAGAAACTGTTGTGCGCCATGCTCCAAACGACAGTGCAAAGGTAGCATCGCATCATGTTTTGTAGCATCGCGCAAAACTGACTGGTAAATCCTGCGGTAATCCAAAACGCGCATAGTTTTCAATTTTCAATTGCAACTTATATCTTTGTAGCCTATAAAAGCATTTACAAGCGATGTCACCTGCAGGGGTGGATCCAGGATTTTTTCTAGGGGAGGGGAGGGTGCACCCGTAGTATTTGCAGTATTTGCGAGTGGAAGGGGCACATAATAGGAGTTTGGAAGGGCTTTTTCCTCTCCTTAGGGGGTACACCCCCCCAACACCCTTCACCTAAATCCGCCACTGACTTGCAATGTTGAGTAAATATCTGTTTTAACTTTTAACACTAACCTTGAACGTACTCATCCTCGGCGCATGGTTTACAGGTCCAACAGCATGACTTGTCTGTTTTCAACTCCCTATAGTAGCCCGCCCCACATGGAACAGAGCAAAAAGACTCTATGATACTCGAGCTTCCGTCTTTCTTGTACAACCGCCACGATATGTCAACGAGCTCATTATCCCACGATGCAACCTTAATGTAATCCTCTCCGAGAAATCTAAAGATGTCATAACGACCAGGTGAGTCGCCATGATCATCAAATTGAATCCTACCACTAGCGCCATCAAACGAGATGTTCCGTAAAGCCTGTAATAGCTTTGGGCCCATTTTAGAGGACGTCATTGCTGGACAAAGCCCGGTCATTGTGGGGCACGAACTGACGTATAATTTGTGCAGGGCGTTAGCGAATGCATTGACTGCATCGATGACAAATGGCACTTTATCGTCAAGATACATATCTGGATTTAAGGTTGCGTTTTGGGGGCACGTGGAAGAGTTAGAGTTGATTGTACAATTGAAGTGCCTTCCCCAGAATTCATTAAACCATGGGTTTATAGTTGAATGTTTCAATGGCGTGAGGCTTGTGAAATAGTCCCGAAAACCTAAGTCTTGAATTGATTTAAGTCTCAAAGTTATAGCGCCTTCTGCCTCTCGTTTAAGTCCTTGGACTGGATGACGCCTAGTTCCCCAAAACTCGCTGCCCATCCAAGTAAATCGTCCAACCGCATTCGCACGCGCGCTTGCCTCAAGAAGACCCCTGACATCATTATCATTACAAAATAGTACCACCCCATGCGTGTTGGCCTCTTGAAGGAACGTCTGGATAATGACATCGAATTCTTCCTTCGTTGGATTCTCACTTAACCGACCAGATGACACCGTACATATGTTGGTCGCTTTAGCAAGGCTGAGGAATTTCTCCATACCTCGTTCAGCGTAGTTGCCATGGGAATGGACCGTGAAGACGGAGGTCCAGTTGAGGGTAAGAATGACATCGACCATTGCGCGCGCTTGATAGGAGTCCGGAGGCACCGTCCTTACGAAGTAGTCATATTTGTATTTGTTGCTCAAATCAGGGCTGGTGGAAGCGTAGCTAATCTGGGGCATCTTAAACAGCCTCAAAAGGTTTGCAACTTGAATGGACACAGTACTTGATGCAGCGCCTATAACCCCAGCTACAATCTGGGATTGATTTTGGCTAGAGCCCTCGGGGCTTTGGCACTTTACGGGGTTGCGCCTCACAAGCATTTCCGTCACAAATTCCAAAGATTCCTCTAACGCGATGGTGTCTTGGTCGCATGTATCGTGAATGTTAGCTCCAAGCGTTATGTTGGGCAGTAAGGACGTGTTCTTGTTGACTTGAGCAACGGCGTACAACATCGCTTCCAGTCGATGTATCCCTCTCTCGCTGTCCAGTTCACCACATGACTGACCAAATATGGTATTGAGTCGATTATGAACGGGAAAGAGCCCACCAAGTGCAATGTCCGCGGGCTGGTTTGGCGGGAAAATCACTGCTTTGTCGCGTGTGTTTGACCTAGATGGGTAAAGAGGAACGAAACCTGCCATAGGACTACCGACTTTACTTTGAGCGTCCCCAGCACTTATCGCAGTCACGATAGCCAGAGAAAATCCTAATAGTTCGTATAAACTCAGTGGGAAAATAATAAACCAACCACAAATTCCTTGTGGTTTGGATGAAGAAGACGTCATCTCTCGGTCTTTTGAACTCAGTTCTACACTCAAGACCATACGAGTAATAAAGTTCAAATATAGATTTTCCAACAACTACGTAAGCGGAAGTGAAACAATAAAGAGTTGCCGTAACATAGCTGGAGCTTTTATGACAGTTTTCCTTAAAGAAAGAATAAACAAATATTAAATTAAAATATATAATTCCGCTTCATAAATAATCCATCGGCTTCCTCTAACGCTTCCGCTGCTCTCTGTTGTCAGGATCAATAACTAAAATGAAAAACCGTCGGCCTTATGAAACTGTTTGTGTTGCTCAGAATGACTATATTTTCATAAATTTAACTGTAATTAAAGCAAACCGCAAATAGAATAGAAGCAAATCGTAAAACAAGTGGGCTGAAGACGTCAAAGAAAAGTTGATTAAAACAACATTGCCCACTCACAGGAGTGATTTCGTTCGCTTGTTTCAGATTTGACTTTCAACACGTGTCATCCCGTCCAATTTTTCAATCGCAATTTTAACTTCCTGACGATTTTGAAGATCTATTTTTATTAAGTCTTCGCGATATTTTATTCAATTTCACACATTTCACGGATTTTTCAAATTCTTTGGTCGACAGCAAGTTATTGTAAGATCTATTTTTAAATTCAGGTTGATGTAAAATAGATCTCATCTTAAAAAGACATATTAAAACGTCGATTTAAATAAAGTAAATATAGCCTCCCTGGTTATTAATTTGCTCAAAGTGAGCAAAAAACCCGAACTTCTACGGCGAATTGAAAAATCCGTCGTAGGAGCGGAAGTTTACTATTTATAACTTTATAGGGATTTTAAAAAAAGCTTTTTTAAAATATGAGTGTAAGGATAACTAATCTAAGAAATATCAGAAAATTAGCGCAAAATAAATGATTTCAAAATGGATGTTAAACTTAACTTTTTTCCTCTTTTTGCTATTTTGATTTGCCAAACATGCACAGACACTGCTTACTGTATACTGTTTTTTTCTGGCAAAGCTAGCGCTCACGTCCTATAGTGGTATATTAAAAAATTAGCAGTCATTTACCAGCGTTTGAATAGATTCTTATCTATGCGCTTTCTATGTGCCATCTGAGAGTTACATTTTCAATATTAGAGTACAGACGTTAGAGATACGAGCCCAACACAGTATAGATCATAATAGATTATAAGTACTACTTACTATCTGGTGTAGAGCAGTCCTGTTATGCAAGTCTGACGAGAGGTTCTTAAGCAAAAGTTAAATTGTCTCTCAAATTGATCAATGGATATGCCGTATAGGTCTTGCTTCCTCCGGTCGCCAAGAAGGCAGTTGTCTTCTGGTTTAGGATAGCGCTTGTATTATTTACCGGCCTGTGCTTGTCAATACAAGTATGAATAGGTACCAAGCACGACATGACCGAACCGATTCGCCGACATGAACACAAGGATATTTCATACTTCCAAACCCCAAAAATTATCAAACATGTTTACAACCGTTTCGGCAAAACTCTCTTCCTAAATGAAAGCGTTGGTAAGGTTTTTCATCTAAACTTATAAGATAACAGCGTTGATTAGCTGTACTTATAAGTCTATAAACAATCCAGCGTCAAGTAAAGCCTTGGGTGTTTACTATTTTCCATCGGCAGGGGGTCGGACAGGCAAGACCGCTGAGTCGACCACGAACCGAAAGTTTGGCGATGATTCTTCGGGATCCTTCGTCGGCTTTCGGAAATCACCTTCTTTGAGAGTTGGAGAAATAATGAACTTTTCAATGTCCAATACTTACAAAGGCTTATTTTAGAGGCAAATATTTAAAGCAGAAGTGAAGACATTAAAATACGTAGTTGAGTTGTTTTGTTTTGGGGTTAAGACATGCACACATTTTTGTAAGTGAGCACCATCGCACAATGCGGCGATTAATGCATGGGCCTTCCGTTGTCAGGAGATACTCACGGATCTCTACTAGCCCTGGTTACTGCAAAATGCACCACAACATTTTATCAAAGAAACCGTCACAGTTGATGCAAAAGAAAAGGAAGAAGGCAGTATTACTCCTCAGACCACAGAAAAGTGCGGAAAAATAGTGGAGGTCCCTTCGGTCGTATTGAAGGTTTCGAGTTTTAAAAAACGAATACGGAAAAGACAAATAGAAGAATAAATTGTAAATTATTGAAATAGTTCATACTGTAGCGCGAAGATAATGTAATGTCAAAGCGGTATAATGCAGCAAAGGTGATTTCCAAACTTAGACCAAGCCTTGGTCTCCCTGAAACGCCTTCACAATTCAGAGGCGTAGGCAGGCAACAAAATGGCGTTTTTTTAATTTGGGACCCCCCTTCGGAAAATCCTGGCTACGCCCCTACAACTAGTTGTATTGCAGCAAAGGGAGGCGTTAGGAAGGTTACACATGCGCAGACCATAGTCAATAGAGAGCATTTATATCATTCAGTTTCGTCACTCTCAAGTAAAAAAATATTTTATTATATAAACTACAGTGTTTTACAAGGATTTCTACCACTGAGAAATGTCGTATCTCAGCACACGTAAAAATA
>JAADYU020080677.1:0-13908 GCA_011763375.2 Heteractis magnifica
ACTGAATAATAATGCAATACCATGGTATTTTTATACTTCATTTTACCATGGAAGGTCATTGTCCAGAGGTTGCTGTACCAATTATTAGTAATCACCGTCACTTTTATCAAACCCTGAAACAACCTCTGGGTTGATCTAAGTCAGGGCATGGCTAACTCACAGATTGAATTGGAATTTATCATGTAGGGTTTTGCAGAAGGCAAAAAGCTGGAGAAAAACCCTTGAATCAAGGAAGAGACCCAGGCAAGAATTATACTCACATGAAATGCTGGGCCCAAGAATCAAACCCGAGACCTCAGAGGTGAGAGGCAAGTGTGCTACCGCTACACCACCATTGATTCCCACCCTTATGGGGAATGTTTGGACCCATAACTACATTTTGGTATCTATTTTGAAGCAATATGTGGTGATGGTACTTGCATTTATATTTTTCACTAAACTGTACTAACCCAAATCTCTAGCCATTATCAGAGCTTGTTGAACAGAATTTTGTAAATAACTTTGCATTGATTGATTTATATCGACATCATCTCTAACAGCAACAGAAGTCTAAAATGATAAGAAAAACAATATTTTGCTTTACAGATAGGGCTTTTTTGATGATAATCACGGTGGTGATGATGATAGTGATGACAGTGATGATGATAATGATGATGCATGATGATGGTGGTGGTGATGACAGTGGTGATGATGATGATGGTGATGATAATGATGGTTATGCTGATGATAATGATGATGATGTTGGTGGTGTTAGTGATCCTGATAGTAGAGGTGATGCTGTAGGCGGTGAGATGATATCCAGGCCATCTTACCAAGGTCTCTCTTATTCCATGAACCAGCTCAGATGCTATGTCTGAAGACACTCTCTGAAAACATGACAAATCAATTATTTTATCAATTTATATTATAAATTGAAAGTTTCAAAATTTCATGAAAAGTGATGTTCATGTCTTCTTATCTTTGGCAGTCCATTGACTTCTAATGTTGACTGTGAGTTTTGAGTATAATAATCAGTCTATAACCATTCCTAACAGTACAAACAGTGAACCAAGATGGATGTGTTTTTTGTCTCTTACCTGTACATTTCGGTCTGACACTTGTTCTCCATTCAATAAATCTTCATTTAGATACTCTCTCAGGACACTATGAATTCTTACGTATGGTTCTGATAAACCTGTATTCAACAATGCACAGGATTAGCATGAGCATTTGTTTAAATTCACTCCTCTATCATTCTTTACTTCACTTGTGGCAGCATCCCTCCCATTCAGGCGTTTCCATTCAGTTACTTCAGAAATAGGGGGAAAAAATGAGGGAAACGATTAATTTTGTTTGTTCACCCCGCAATCCATACTCAAACCCATCTAAACATCCAAATAATGACATACATGTACAGTATCCCTTAGTCATTCACGTACCTAACATAATAAAGACAATATCTTGCAATGACATGCTCATGCCAAAGCGATCCACTAGCTTGTTTAAAAGTGCTATATTGTAAAACAGAAACATACAGAAATGATAACTTGCACAAGGATTTCATAGAAATGTTGTCACAATTTGCATCACATTTGTGACACTTTCAAGTGGCATCCTGTCGGCAGTACATTATGTGGAGTATTGAATATGTTATGTACTCACGGCCTTCTATGATACTTTCTGATTCCACATTCAGTTCTGCTCCTCCATGTGGGAGCTGATTTATGAAGTCATTTATACTTTGATGGGGCCCTATAAATATTAGATAAATATTCTTTTAAATACATGTAATTAATAAGAAAACAAAGTAAATCACTACCGTGACAGTGGTTTGGATACGTGATCTTAATTGACATGAAATATGGCCAACTTTCCCTTTGATTTTCTCCTAGAATTATTTATGGTTTCAGAAGCTAGATCAAACGCTTGAAAGACTGTTTCATCCTCTATCCAAACACCTTGAAGTCAGTTAAAAGAACTAGGCTACCCCTCATTTTTTCCAACCCACTTCTCAGTGTTTTGATATCAGATGAACCACTCTTTCCAGTGTTTGATCTATAACATTACTTTAGTTTGATCTTAGTTCTCTGATATTCACAGAGTAGGAATAAACCTCATTCTGCTTCCATTTAATTCTTATTTACAGTGCATTTCACATCATTTTTGACCAGCATATATTTTGAATGAAAACTTGTTGGGAAGTTCCAAAGTTTCCTGTAAAAACTCTTGAATTATGTTGGAACACTAACAGTATTTTGCACATAATTCAGTAACACTGGTTGAAAGGTTGACATTATGGAAGAAGATGAGGGAGATTAATGCCAGTGCCTTACCAGCAGTTTCTCCTCTGCTTGCCTCATTAAGGGAACTCATTACAATACTCTGTAGAATATCAAGATCAAGTCCTGGTCCACTTTGCTGGAAAAGCAAAATCCAAAATTATAACAAATGAGCAATCCATTCACCACACTAATTTATTATATTTTTTGAAATCCTGTAGGAGGAGAAGGAGGAGGAGGAGGGAGGAGGAGTAGTAGTAGGAGAAGGAGCAGGAGCAGGAGCACGAGGAGGAGAAGGAGGAAGAGAGAGAAACTGGAGATAAAACCTTGAAGCACAAGGGATAACAAACCAACATACAACACTATTCACACAACAGTGAGCCCTGGAATCAATTAATTGCTAAAGAAGCTTAAGGTGGCTCCACATAGTTTTTGGACGCATGCATGCGAGGTTGTGTATGAGCAGGCGCAGAACCGGAACTTGAAGAATTTTTATTTTGATGACGTCACGAAAAATCTCGTTTGCATGCCTTATCTTTTTCTGAAATAACTAAAAAACTAGACGGTAAAATGTCTTCATAATTCTATAATTTTTAATCATATAAAGGTTAAACGATTGTCAAAATATTTAGAAATTCAGTACTGTAGAATTTTTTTTATTTGGCAAATTCAAGATTTCGCATTATTTGAAATTCTATAGTACCGAATGTTTTAGCATTGTGTCAAATGAAAGGTAAGTGAACGGGCTTTAACTTTGAAAAGTTTTAAAAAATGTCACTGTGGAAAACTTGAGTTTTTAATTTTTTAATGAAAAGAACGGCCTTCATCTTAGCTGACATAGTGTTACCATGGTAACTTTATATGTGATCAGCTTCATAAAAATTGAATCCTAAACTCATGAACTTTAATATGGTTGGCCTATTGGGTATCAATGTGTGAGCCTGTATTACATGTAGTCACAGATTGCTATGTCCTATTGATTGGAACTACCAAAAACTCTAGGGAGCCACCTTAAGTTACACTTGGCTTTGCCTCATACACTTCCCTCTTACGTAGTGCCACACATGCATCCATATCTCAATGTTCAGTATTGACCATTTCTGTGCTTACCTGTTGTCCTGAAGCCTGCTCCCCTGACTGACCATTACCGGCACCACTGCTGGGGGCATTTTGTGTACTTGCTAATAAATCCATTAGAGTCTGTACAATCTGTCCTGTTGAGTCCATGGGATTGGCACTGTTTTCTTGAGTGTTTGTTCCAGTGCTTGATGTTGCTCCTGTAAGATATCAATTACTTTTTTCCCACTCTTCTTAGAATAACATGTGGGTGCCCCTCAGGTGAAGATTAAATTGGTGGTAAATTCAGAGGTAAGCTGCTTTCTTATGACCTTAACTTAGCATTTCATTTTGGCTCATGTGCATCAAATTTGAGGGGCACTTTGCATGGACTACATGGAGTTTCCTTGTGCAGTGAAGGATAACAAGCTATTGTATTTATGCAAAGTGCCCCCAAAGTCAAGAATAAGGAACCACTGGATAATGTGGATTTCATATCATCTCTCATTAATAATAATCAATTAATAATTATTATTACCTTGTGAAGATGCTGAACCAGCTCTAGCACTACCCTGAATCATTGAAGCAATCATATCAGAGAAAGACTGTGCAAACCCTTGGTCCTGTGTTGAATCTCTACTTGCTTGGGATTCCTGTGTTGTCTCCCGTTCCTGGGTTGCCTGTGGTTGATGAGCCCTGGGTCCAAAATGAAACGACTCGCAAGGAACTAAGGGATCCTGGTGACTGGAATTCAAAGGCAGTGACCCCAAACCAATCCTTGGAATTACACGAGATGTTCCTGTGGTACCAGAGTTCTGAGTCTGTGTCTGTGTGTCTCCCTGACTGCGTCCATGAGAAGGTGTGGTAGTAGATGTCCTGGACGTCTCGCTGTGTGATGTCACTGGTTGGCCAGTGTTGGAGAACAATGCAACAATGTCATCCATCACAATCCTCACTCCATCTCCTCCACTTGTTGTCACATGTGCACCACTAGATGAAGTTGTCGAAGTTCCACTACTAGCAGATGTTCTTTGGTTGTCATTGGTTCCCTGGTTGCCATGACTACCACTCCCACCAAAATTAAACATGAACCCTGGTGATTGGTTAGTGTGAGCGCTGGCTCCAGATATGGTGGGGTTGTTATGGTTACCACCCTGTGACCGTGGTATCGAGCTAGTGATGACTGACGTGAAAGCAATGGCTGGGACAATGTGCACCCTGCTACCAGATCCACCTGTGCTAGTTGTGCCCTAAGGAAAGAATGAAGAAGAGATGAAAGAATGATGAGAATCCTTTTGTTAGAGCAGATTTCACATGGCTGTGAAAAGCCCGTAGCATGAACACAGTGTGGTGACATGGTCAAGGCATAGCAAGGCACGTCAAAATTCTAGAAAACATCATGGTCACAGCAAGGCATGCTTATGGCACTGACTGTGCTGCAAACTTTTCACACTTATGTGAAATCTGCTCTAAATGAGTTTTTTAATTCTGCAATCTGGAATGCCAGATGGGTTTGCAGATTCCAACTGTTCCAAGAACCAACCAAATTGCTCCATTTTCATCTGGAGCAGCTTGCCAAACAAAATGAAGCCTTTAAGAGTCAAGTATGGTGTTATTACTGCATTTTACTTTTTTTTTTTAATTCTTAGCTTAATTTTTATTAAGGGATAGCTTCAACCACCTGTGGATTTACCTGCTGATTTTGTTGGGATCCAGGATTCTGCATTCCTGGAAAGAGAGTGGATAACAATGGACTTGCCCCAACATGGCCTGAGAGAGGAGGCAGAACATTAAGATGTCTTGGTTCAGGAGATCTAAAGTTGAACGTGAGGTCAGACAGAGCATGATATGCATGACTCAGGTTGTGCAGTGTCTCAGCAATTCTGTCAGGAAGACTGTCATCAGAAGGTAGTAAATTCTAGAAATAAAAGATATGCATGTTATTGTACCAGTATGATATCATAAAGATGATGGTGTTGACAGTGTTAATGATAACTGATGTTGATAACTGATGACTGATGGCAATGACAATGTTGGGTGGTGATGATGATGATGATGATGGTGATAATGATGACTGATCATGACAATGATGATGGATGATGATGATGGCGATAATGATGACAACTGATGATGATGATGGTGATAATGATGACAACTGATGATGGTGATGATGATGGTGATGATGATGATGGTGATGATGGTGATGATGATGGTGATGATGATGGTGATGATGATGATGATGCATGGTGATAATGATGACAACTGATGATGGTGATGATGATGGTGATGATGATGGTGATGATGAAGATGGTGGTGGTGATGATGATGATGATGATGATGATGAAGAAGAAGAAGAAGAAGATACAACATAAGATGTTGTTGGTGAATAATGATCAAGTCTTACCTCAGAAGAATTTGAACAAAGCAAAGTACCATATCGTGCTAGAATGGGTTGCAATGTAGCATTCATTTCTTGGAGTTCCCCTAAAACATCTGCCAGTGCTGTTGGACCACTACCGAAGTAAAAGAAATTGAATAACTTCTTTACTTTACATTTATCCTTTAAAAAAATAATACAACAAAATAAAACACATAAAAAATACTTTTGATTTTGTCTCTGGCTGGTCTCAGATCCCTGTTGCTGGTCTGTGGAAGAATTTGAAGCTGATTCTCTTGGTAGAGAGCTTGACGTATCCATCGGAGTAGGTAAAACCCCTTCACCCTTTGGATGGTATATTCATCATATTAATATGTATTATATTATACCTGAAAACTTATTTTCTCTCTTTCTACTCTTCAGACAAAAAATAACAAGTTATATTCGTATGCAAAGTTACCATTTTACAGGGGACAAATGATCATTGTTTCAGTAGGAAGTCAAAATACAAGTAAATTAAAACATCAGTTTGGTAGAGCTACAGTACATATACATGTATTACCTCTGCTCTGTTAAGAGAGTTTCTAGCTGCTCTTAAAAAGTGTCTTGCTCTTGATATTCTTGCTCCTGCATCATTTGCATTACCTCCCTGAGTTCAATAATATTAAAAAAAACATAAACTAAGACTTAAGAGGATTCTGATGAGCCAAATATTTTAGTCCATACTTAAACTTGTTTGATAGCTATAAAAGCACATTATGCTTTCTGTATGTTATAGTTGTGATACATGTACAATTACCGGTACCACTGTAATTCAAATTGAGATTACATACATTGGCAGATGCTAGAAGATTGATGTGGACATTCAGAGTTGAGCCATCTCCCTATCACAATAAAAACAGGAATTCCTTGATGAATAAATGCAAGTATCAGTGAAACAAACTTGGACCAATCCATCACCCCTCACCAATAATATCCAACACCCATCAAAACAATCTATTGTTTAAACACTAAGGATCATGGTTGTAGGAGAGGGACAAAGCAGTAACAATACAATAAAAACTGTTATTAAACACATTTTGTAGACTGTAGAAATGTTATAACAGCCACCCAGTACAGTAATTTATATTTTATTGCATATATTGCTTATATTTGGAAACCAGACAATGTGAGTAAACTTTTCTGAGCCAATTTTGTTCCAATTTCTATTGTTGTAGACAATTCTGTCCCCCTCATAAACAAGCCGTGACGTCCTAATGAAATTGGGCAATTCTACTTCAGGTTTGCTGTCTTGACTACTCACAGACTGTGATGTGCTGACATTAGCTTGAGCCGAATCCAATCCTAATTGATTAATGAGTCCTTGAATAATTTGCTGAAAAAAAAAAAAACAAAGAACAAGTTCATGTATATTTAGTACCATAAATGACAACTTGGTAGCCTACAGGAGAGATAATGATGCTGGCTAGATCAGTCACTGTACATGATAACCCATCATATGGAGTCCAGCTCAGACATACCATACCATACTTTTGGCTGGACAAGTGCCAACAAATGACATTACTTTATTCTTGCTATAATGGTAACTAAAATTGAGCTGATTTGCATTGTCAATTTTTTTAAAGCCAAATAAATCAAATTCAAAGAAAATGAAGACAAACTTAAAATGAAAAAATTCAAACTATAGACCCCTTGCAGCAATTCCCCAACAATGGAACATTTTCATTTTTGATTCTCAGAAGAACAAAATTATCTTGTTTTGTCTTCCAAATTGGACTGTGTTGGGAATTGCTGCAAGGCGTCTACAAGTCCTTCATCAAGAGACATTACTAACAACAAGCTTTTGGAATGGCAGCACACTGCATTGTTAAAGTATATTTATCTATATTGGTAATATAAGGATATTACATGAACACATACTTGGGAAGTTTGATATAAAAATTTTGGGGGAAACGGAATTTGCTTTAGCACCATGAAATGCAATGCAGCTAATTGTATTGCAGTATCTTCTTTTAATTTAAAGACAAAATTAACAATAGACCAAATCACCTGGGCATAATGTTTACCCATTTCAGACCACATATCATTCCCTTAAGAATACGATTCTTTGTTTGAATTTTAGCCATATAAATGTGTCTTCTCAAGCGTTATCACTAAACAAAGAAACAATACCCAGGAGAATGACACATGGTCTGAAATGGGTGAGCATGATGCCCAAGGTGATTTGATCTATTAACCTGAGAAAGGTTTATAACCTCTGTTTGATTTCTAAAGCTGCCAGTAAAGGTGTTGCCATCTCCTTGCTCTGTATGCGAAGTGGATCTACTTGAACTTTCTCCATCTACAAGATATTGGGAAGAAAACTTCATACTAACGAAAAAACTTTATCTAAACTATGCTTTAAAAATCTTTGAATTGCAGTCAGGATGCATCTTAGATAACAATTCTTGTTTTTTTTATGACTTTTTTATTTAAACTTGACGTTTTGACTGTTTTCAACAGCCTTCATCAGAATGGAATCAGAATGTTTTCTCTGACTTTTCAAGGAATTTTAGAACCAGCACAAACCCTGTTATACAAGAAAATTGTTAGGAGTACAATAATCTTGGCAAGATGCTATTAGGTGACCCTGTAGAAGACTGTCGACTGTAGTATCCCATATCTGGGAAAAAATACTGGTAATATTCATGGTAACCTCATGTAGACAGGAACTAAAAATACTGTAGCTGCCTTAGCTGATGAGCAGACACTCACAAATTGTACAGTTTCCATGGCAACAAAATTAGTAATATTATGTAAATTTCATACCTGCAGGTGTCCTGCTAGTTGGAGGTTTTCTTTCAACAAGATGAACCACACAGCCGTCTACACCTAATAGAAAAATTTTATAGTCAAAACATTTGAATATGGTATAACAAAAACAAGTAAGAATTTGACAGTCATTTTCAATATATAGTCTACCTGTAGCAGTATCACTCCATGCATATCAATGTCAAGAATATTAGAGTATTAAGCTCTCAAATTTGACTGGTTAACACCAGTTGGTTGTCATAAATGTATATGCATGTATCAAAACTACTGGTTCACGCATTTCAGAGCAGACAACTCACCATAACTGTTTAAACTTGAGGAATCTTGAAGAACCTTCCCTTTGAAAATAAGTCGCTGTCTTTCAGCCGGAATGCCCTGAAAAAAGAGTTAGTTAAGACATTTTTGTAAGGGTTTAAGTGGAATTCTTAGTATAACAATGAAAGCCAGAAATATAGTCAAAATAATAATAATTTAATTCTTGGCATGGGAAAAGGTGTTTGGCTGACGGAAAGAGAATAATTTTGCTGGATATATCAAAATGTACAAAATTAATATCAAATTACAGTAGATTCTTCTCCTTGTGCTCAATGTTATAACATGATTATGAACCTCTTGGGGATAAGATTAATTGATTCATATCTACTCAAAGATTAGTGGAAGGCAATGGACTTTTCCTGAATTTGCAATTAAATGATGATAAAAGGACAGTTCCAAGTTGAGGCTGAACTTGATTCAACAACACACTCATATATTGGAATCATTTACATAGTCATTCAGGCAAATGTGGGTTGGGAAAGCTTTATTATCTGAAAGTGGAAAACATGTTACTTCTAATAAAAGGGGGGTCTCTCAAATGAGTAATACACCAGTCAATGTAACCCCCTCCGCCACCACTAACATGGGCACGACTAGGGAAATTCAGGGGTATTTTAATACCTACTCTTCACTTTCTTTCAAATCCCCACCAGCAAGAGGAAGTACTGTCTTTCACCTCTCCAGTCTCATGACTGGGACCAATTTAAACTCCCAAGAGAGAGGAATACCGTTGGTTGCATCTACTCGTGAACAGTTGCAACAAAAACACATTCTGTTACGCCTTTAAACTTCAAAGATTTAGCTGACAAACTTCATTGTTTCTCACGTGCTCCAAAGAATGAGTCTCTAGATAAATTCAATTTATCAAGCTTCTAGACATGATTCCGCATAGCTTCTCAAAGTACTATTCCACGCTGAGTTTTTTGTACAGCTGTATATATTGGCAGCAACTGTTCAGAAAAATTGTGGAACTGGGGAAATAGGAAGAATAAACTTTGAAGTTTGAAGGCCTAAACTTTGAAGTTTAATGGTCAAAACATTGAAGTTTGGCAGCGAAATCTTTGAAATTTTATGGTGCGACAGAATATGTTTATGTCATAACTGTTCATGGGTAGACACAACTGACGGTACATGGGAGGCATTGCATCAGCAACATCCCCTAGGGATGAGGGCATTTTCCCATTTTCATAGACATCAAATTTCAAGTCCCCTTGTCATGCCCTGGTTGAAGTGGGGGAGAGGAACAGAGGTTTACATTGACTGTGCATAATGCATAGAATTGCCAAGTCCTGTGTAAAGAGGAAGTACAGCACACTGACTAAATAGTTCTCCCTCCTAAGAAAGATTAGATTCAAAAGAACTATAAAACGACAAGGAAACACGACTAGAAGCCATTGATTTGAATTTCAAGCACTCGAATACTGAAGATTTTTATCCCTTTATTAATAAAATGAAGAAGAAGGCGCCGATAATTAGAGAGACGATAATGAAATACGTAACAGTATTTTTAAGCTTACTCACCACATCTGAAGCTATTTGCTTTTTGAAATCTTCTACAGAAGCCTATAAAAGAAAACCAAATACAATAAGCTCTCAAGATCTCCCTTGTAATGTTAATTCATTCCCATAAGC
The DNA here is from genome assembly GCA_011763375.2 of Heteractis magnifica. NCBI lineage: Eukaryota > Metazoa > Cnidaria > Anthozoa > Actiniaria > Stichodactylidae > Heteractis > Heteractis magnifica. The sequence continues at coordinate 10,450 of JAADYU020080677.1, forward strand.
AAGAAGAAATGAAGTAAAAAGATGGATCTTCAATTTGGAAAGTAAAAAAACTGACATACTGTAAGACTTGAAGGAGTACATTGAAGGCAAGTTTACCTCTTCCTCGACGGTGAAAACACGCGTTTCGGAGTCCAACGTCTTCACAGTGACTTGCATCGTACTAAATACAATATACCCTGCTAATAATCACTAAAATCAAACCCTTATATCGAGCAAAAAGATCAAGAATTTAAGATAAAAACCTTGAATTTTTTCCTTGAATCAGTTTCTGATTTGCAATCGACATGACTAATCCAGTCCCTCACGTTTGAATCAGGACTCGGGAAACTGGGTTCTAGTGCTTAGTCCCTCTCGTTTGATATTGGCCGAGTGGGGTCTGGGTATTTATAAACATGGCGGACGCATCTTGGTAAAAAAATTTTATAAGGTTGTAAATTTATTCTTATTTTTTATTATTCACGCTAACTTTTTGGGATTATTTTGTAATGAATGATGCTTGTGGTCTTTAAGGTTTATAACTGTTCTGGATTTTCAGTGTTTTAGGGGGATAATGAGTGAGTTGGAAGGGTTTTTTCGATGTCAGCTGATGATGGAGACGTCACCCTTCCTTCGATGGCTGGACATCCCTGATAGTCTTTTATTACACATCTTGTCCTTCCTCCCTCCCAAGGACGTCCTAACAGCAAGCAGGGTCTGCTCAAAGTGGCACAGAACAGCCATGGATGAGATGTTGTGGCGAGAGCTCTTTGCGAAATATTTTGGCGCGCCAAGTTCTTCGAGCAAGTGTTACAAGCTTCCATACTTTTCAAGTTCGTGGCTTCAAGAGTTCCAGCGCTTGTACAACGAGACTCCTCAAGTTGAATCGCAGGTACTCAGTGAGCACCAAGATGAAGTCCTGCATGTAACTTTTTCTCATAATGGTAAACTTTTCGCATCAAGTTCTAAGGACTGTTATGCCATTGTGTGGGAAGTAATGGATGGCCAAGCTAGGGTGAAGAAAATGTTAGACTTCAAAAAGTACAGGTGGGAGTATGTTCAATTCTGTGAGTTTAGCAGAGATGATTCTTTGCTTCTTGTTTCTGGTATTAATGAACGGAGAAGGCTTAACTTCATGGGTAAGTTGCAAAAAATATTTAAAATATGACTTTCCTAACTTGGAATGGGAGAGGGAAGTGGTATTTTCACATTTTTATCCCATTTCAAATGCATCAATTAATGAGATATTATTTCATCCCCTTCCCACTATAATTTTCTTAAAAAGTTGGGATGTGAAAAAACTGCCCCCTCTAGTAGTGTTGCAGAGGTGGATCCAGGATTTTTTTGAGGGGGTGTGTACACCATTTATGATCAGGACTCAAGCACCAAAAGTAAATAACATGAAATCCATAATTGACTGTAAGTGCTGCATCTCAGGGGGCTGCACACCTCCTACACCCCTCTCCTGAATCCACCCCCATTTTGGACTATCCCAACTTTGAAATGTAAATTCATCCCCTCCCCCCCCCCCCTCTCCAGCCAAATGATTTTTTTATTCAACACTGGATTATTTCCGGTTAAAGTATTGCACTTTGAGGTCTTTTTTAAGGCACAATGCTGTTACACTATACAATTTTTCTTACCATTTGTCTCAAAATTTTACCATCAAGTTAAATTCCCACCTAAGGCCAGACTTGCCTCACCCCATTGCTTTCTTTCTTGCTTTCTTTCATTGTTTTCTTCACTTTCCTTTCATTCTTTTTTATTTTCTTTTTTTTCCCTTTGTTTTCCTTCCTTCCTTCCTTCCTTCCTTCCTTCCTTCCTTCCTTTCTTCCTTTCTTCCTTCCTTTCCTTCACTTTCCATTCTTGCTATCTTTCCTTCATTTTCCTTACTTTCTTACTTCCTCTCTCTTTCCTCAGGTGAGATAACCATTTGCTCCATTGATGACAAAGATCGCGAAACCATCCTTCACAACGTCATAAGCGAGCCATACGACGTCTTTGGAGCGTGGCTTTCGGAAACTCACTTCATTTCGGGTTCCTTCGAATTCCGAGTCCCATTTCACGACTCGTCTGTCTCAGAATTATGGGCTAATTCAATATGCGGATGTAATCCCGTGCGACTCTGCCGTGTGATGAACGAAAATGGAAGCTCCGTCCGAAATGTACTCGTCGCAAGACCCGCATTTTTAAAAGAGAACGAGTTGTTCTTGATCTTTACACATGGTGTGGTTACCTACATTCCGCATCAAATCGTCATAACTAAGATAACAGTCGAACAAAGTAGCGAAACGCTTCGTATTTTACCCGAGTCCAATATCAGCGGAAACAAAAATCGTGCTTCCGAGAAACACCGAACAGGTATCGATTCCGAATCCGATTCCAATTCGGACGACGACGACGATGATGTTCGATTCACTCGCCCCGATCATATGATCGAGACTAGTGCTCACATCATAGGGGTGGGTCTTGCTCCGGATGAAGACATGTTGTACGTGAACTGTCGGCCCTGGATTGGAGAAAGAAAGACGCTGCAAGGTCCTGTTGCAGGACAGTGGGGAGATCATGAAGAACTCGAAATCTCAAGCGATATTTACACTAGAGTTTATAGCTTATCGACGCTAAAACTTGTAAAAGAACATGTTGGTCACAGGGCGTTCACTCCTAATAACAAGTGCTTTTTTATTTTTCTGGATGTTGCTGATAGACTCGTAGCAAGGTATGTTTTACTTTTGCTTTGTAACTGGTTCTGCTGAATTTGTAGTGTATATTTATGGTAATTATTGTTTTGTGCATGGCATCGAGGTTAAGTGCACATAGATCCAACTTTGGCAGCGTTCCAAACGAGTTGCTTACCTCGATTCTAAGCGCAAGCAAAATGTTGCTAGCAACTCTTTTATCTTCGCTTATCTTAGCCCTCAGAGATTTTGGAATTCTCGACTTCTTGAGGGGCACTTTGCATAAATACAATAGCTTGTTATCCTTCATTGCACATGAAAACTATTGTGTTCATGCAAAGTGCCTCTCAAATTTGATGCAAATGAGCCAAAAGGAAATACTTTATGGATCGTAAGAAGGCGTTCGCACACTTAAGATCTGAGTCGAGGCAGTACGGGAAAAAATCGTGACCATTCTCTTGTTTACGCTCGATCCAGATCTTATGGTGTACGATCACTTAACCCAAATGTCCGAAGTAGACTAGCTTTGGACGTTCTAGTTCTTTCTCTTTAAATTGGAAAGATTATGCAAAATTTTATTTGGTTGGTTATAGCGGTGCTGAAGATAGTTGTGCGCACGTGTGGGATCGTCATTATGGATTCAAGCTGGCGACTCTCGAAGGCCACACAGATGTGGTCAATTGTGTGGCCTTTAATCCTCAAGATCCTGAAATGCTTGTGAGCGCAAGTGATGACCAGACTCTTAGAATATGGAAATCAAGGAGAAAAGCTAAATGACCTGACTCAAGTCCTGGACATTTTATTT
>JAADYU020080788.1:1530-13896 GCA_011763375.2 Heteractis magnifica
TGACAATAATGGAAATAATGGTGACGATGGTGATGGTGGTGGTGATGATGGTGGTGATGGTGATGATGATGATGATGGTGATGATGATGATGATGATGGCGGTGATGGTGATGATGATGGTGGTGATGGTGATGATGGCGATGATGGTGGTGATGGTGATGATGATGATGGTGGTGATGATGATGATGGTGATGATGATGGCGATGATGGTGGTGATGGTGATGATGATGATGGTGATGGTGATGATGGTGATGATGATGGTGATGATGATGATGATGATAATGGTGATGATGGTGATGGTGATGGTGATGATGGTGGTGATGGTGATGATGATGGTGATGATTACTGTTATGATCATCATTCTTTTTGAGCCCTTAATGTTGCTTTAATATCCATCCAAATTACATAAGTCTTCTGCCTTCCATTTTCCTTTTCATTAAAACCTCAATTTCACTCTGGTTTATGTGTCACGATCATGAAAGACTCTTGTCATACTGACAAGATCATCATTTATATGACATGTAAAATGCTGTGTTAATGTTGCCCGAGCAAATGGTGGTACTTAAACGCCAGGATCTCAAATAAACGCCCCCACCGTTCATTGAAAACTCGGACCTCATTGACCAGGCGTTTATTTAAACCCGGAATATTCGAGTAAATACGGTAAATCTAAACAATATGGCGTCCTTGTTTAGTGAGTTTCCTGGGGACTTGTCTTTATATTGCAACAGACCTTTTCATAATATCAAAATGTTGTCAAATAAGTATCTTCTTCATTAAAATACCTTATACCATCTGAAAGAACTCTTAAAAATCAGTAACTTTGGAAAATTTGAATATGGCATAGCAGCAAAATTCAAGAAGATATTGTGGATCAAAATTAGATAACTTTGTATAGATTTGAGAGATCAGGCCTTGGTGACCTTGTTTTCATGTTTTCTTACAACTTAAAATGCTTATAAGTCCTTAAAGATTTAAACTTTTTCCTTCAAACTTTCAAATTTTACTTGCATAAACTTCTCCCCTCGAATGGAAGACCAAAGTTTTTATGAAACATTAAAATTAAATGCATTATTCTAATGAGCTGCCGGCATTAAGAAAGAAGTCAATACAGGGAACTTTTAAGAATCGCCGTACTGAGAGCTACGTTTCCATACCATAGCAAACAACATAAGTATTGAGACTGCCTTAGAAATAATAAAAAATAGCAAAAGTAGTAAAAGAGTGAAGGTAATAACGATAAATGGATTAAATAATAAGGATAACTATAATGATACATCATTAATAATATAGTTGTTTCAAAGGAGAAGGAATAATTGACCTGAAATTGTTCGTAATACTTGTACTATTAATTCTTAATACTAAATATGATAAATAAAAGTGATAAATTCTACAAATAAAAAAAGAGTAACTTTCTTCTTACCTCCAAAATGTTTCGTTGTACCATTAACGTGTTTCTTGTACTTAGTTCCTCTTTTTCTTCGCTAAATTTAAAGTCTTTTCTTCTCGACCGCCTTCGGTGGGAAAGAATAAATACAACACGTAACAGTTTTTCTTGTAAATATAATTCTCGAACAAACCTAGACTACTTAGAGTAGAAGAAAGTCTTAGAAACTAAGAGGAAAGAAAGCTATGCGGAAACTTGTGTTGTCGCTAACATCTCTGCTCGGTCAGGTCCTAAAGAGCAGATAAGAGGAACTTATAAACACTCGATGCTATTCAATTTGATCAAGTTTTGACAGGCCAACAGAGCTTTGTAATAATGTTTTGTGTTAATCGAAAGCTGGTATTTAAATTAGATATCACACACTTCGTAAAACGACTGCATTTTTTTGACGTGAAGTGAGTTTATCTTTACACACCTGTCAACAAAAACAAAGCCAGATTTGAAATGTGCCTTTTTATTTCAGAAATATATATAAACTTCTAATTGTTTTCTTAATCTTTTTTTGTCGATAAAGGTTAATTAAAAATGTGGATGTTCACGCAAGAAGTCTTATTTTAGTAGGAATCAGTTATATGAAAAAAGGAAGCATTATGCTTTAATTCTTTAATCAAGTATGTCATCATAATATTTGACTTCTTAGTCTAAAGTAAATAAGCATTTTCAATTTTAGCTCTAGTTTTGTTATTCAAATAACTTTTTTCTCATAATGAAATTTATTTCATTTATTTATTGTCCATTTTTTCGTTCTTTCTTTCATTTCTTTTATTTTTGACCTTGTTTTTTTTATTCTCCCATCTGTATTGTTCTTTTTGTATTCTTTTCTTCGTATCCTGAATGTTCTTTCTTTTTTCTTTCATTCGTTATTCCTTTTCTTTGATCTTACTTTTCGCCGGGTGCTCTATTAAATTTAATTAGAAAAACAATTTAAAAAATCAATAGAAACCTAGATGTGAAATTTGTTGAGGAAATAGCCTTGTTTGTCAAAGACAGAACACTTTCAAAAGGAAATTGCCATTTTATTTCACCAGGAGGACTTACTCAGTAAACCTCGCCAGTGGCTCAAGTGTATTTTATTTTGTTCTTATACAAAATAATTTTATGTTTAATCAACATAATAATTCATTTTTGTCTTAAAAAGAGGTTATGGAGTCTTCTACATGGTATCACAAGACATATTTTGTCCCCTGTTAAAATTTATAATTTCCAAGTAAAAAAACGATCAAAAACGTGTCTGATCTGGCTGTCCTGTTGCTATTGTTTGTCTTAGCTTACGCACCATTAAGGCTTCAGAATTCATAATCAATAGTAATAAAGTTAGGATATTAAGTACATCTAATAACCGGATCTCGCTTCTTTACCTCGTTGTATTGGCAGCATTTATACTTTCTGCTTTATTTTATTTGGAGTTCGTTCTCACCTTAAGATTCATCAGTTCTTGGTGACATAACTGCCTGTTCTAATCCAACTGCATGCGTCATTGTTCAAATAAGTTGTTTTTAGCTAAAAATGAAGTTGCAATATAGGAGAATAAGGCAGGTCGGTTAAGTACAGGTGCTTTCTGTTAGGGACTCGGTAGAGAAATCAAAGTAGAAAATAGGTATACGAAAGGAGAGAAGAAAAGGTTACGCAAGGAAAAGGATCGGAGAGAAGACAAGACGAGAAGAGAAGAGAAGAGAAGAGAGGAAGGGAAAATAAAGGAAGAGACGGATTGAAATATGGAAAAGCTACGAACAATTCATATACGTAGTCAGTCTTAAATTAATTCGTAGTTAAACAGCTATCTCACTCTAGCCCCACCAAGAAAGCTTTCCATAAACAGCTGAGCAGTTTCACACAAAGAGGTCAATTTTCATGGTTTTTCATTTCGAAATTCATGAAAGATCCATATTTTCTTTCAACAAATATCGCAAATAAGAAATATGACTTTCAGATATGGGTAATATCACAATTACTAGGAAGTTAAATGACAAATAAAGCAAAACAGCCGCTAAAACCAGTATGTATTAGAAGGAAACAGATGTTCGATTGATAATCTGATGGGATCTTAAAAACAGACCGCGTAAATCGTATGCGTTGTTGATTCAACGGTAGATTTATGAAGTCGAAAGAGATTATGCCAGCCAGAAGCCGAAACAGACGACTCGTTCTCTATAAAACGTTCATGTTATAACTCGATGAAAACGTTTTCTTTGCCGACTCATATGGATCGCTTTTTCCATTGATTCAACGGTAGATCATGCCTTTAGATTTTGAGATAACACGGCTGTTAGGAAAACATTTAGCCAGCGATAATCATCTTGATTACATCTTTGCAGTTCTTTGTATATTCATTTTGTGCGATATTTAATGAAAAAGCGCATGTTATATTCAATGTACGCTGTATGTGTTTGACATTAATACACAGTATAATTGATCTGCGCAATACGCAAAACATGACTGCATAGTATATTCGATGTGCGCATTGCGCATAACATCAGTGAACAGTGTGACAGTATGTATAACATGACTGCATAGTATATTCGATGCAAGCAGTGTGCATAAGATCAGTGAACAGTATGTATAACATGACTGCATAGTATATTGGATGTGCGCATTGTGCATAAGATCAGTGAACAGTAGGTATAACATGACTGCATAGTATATTGGATGTGCGCATTGTGCATAAGATCAGTGAACAGTAGGTATAACATGACTGCAAAGTATATTGGATGTGCGCATTGTGCATAAGATCAGTGAACAGTATGTATAACATGACTGCATAGTATATTCGATGTGCGCATTGTGCATAAGATCAGTGAGTAGAACGTATAACATGACTGCATAGTATATTCGATGTGCGCAGTACTCATAATACCAGGGTACGTATACAAGATTTGGGCTGTATAACAGTGCACAATATATATTTAATTCGTGATATTATCTTTAATAAATGCCTCTATAAAATATTTACTGGAAATCTTTTTTTAAGTACGAAAAGTTTCGTACCTGTCAAACTTGCTTCAATATTTGCATGCAGCTAGCGTCGTGATTACCAAGCAGCAGTATTTTTTAATTTTACGCCCTTCAAAACAATTTCAAGTTTTTATATAACGACCTAAAGGATCGTATATGCTGTCCAAATGTATTTTAGAAATCATAGGATGTAGGAAAGTTGACAGCTTTTCTCTGGTGTTGAACCTTTTCGGAGCCCATTTTAAGGACTTACATCTTATCGTCTTGACAATCATCTACCTTTTCAAGAGGAATTTCCTCAACTCTTCTCGACTCATCTCTTGCTGGTGAAGGATTACAAAGCATTTTTACCAAAGTGTTCCTGAACTCAGGCATCTGGAAAGAGTATATGATTGGATTGACGAAAGAGTTCGTGTATTGTAACAGCTTGCAGAAGAACAATAGGTTGTGTGGAAGATGATTCTTTAAGCAAAAGTCGCAGAAGAAATTAATGATGTTGAGAAGATGGAACGGCAACCAAGTGAATATGAACAGCGTAGTTATGACAAAAATCATGCGCGCGAATTTTCTCTCGTTGGTTGGAGTTCTTGTGGTCTGCCTGGTCCTGTAGTGGTAGTGAACGTTGAACCATATCCCTACGTAGGAAGCACACATAACCAGTAAACTTGTGGTAAGGGCGCAGAACATGATGAAGAAGAATAGCCTAAAAGGAATGACTTGGTATCTAAAGAGCATGTGCAGACATGTGATAGCCGCTGACATGACCCATATGATGAAAACCAGGCCCATGTACACGGGCATTGTCTGTGCCACTCTGTATTTGAAGGGAAACCAAAACGCGTACAGACGCTCCAGAGCAATAGCGGTCAGAGTAAAGACTGATGCAAATCCTGATGCGATATCCACTGCTGTATAGATGCTCTGGTATTCCCGGTTTGCCAAATGGTAATTCAGAAGTACAATGTACATTGGAACAGTTATAATCCCGATCATCATGTCCGCCACGGCTAAACTGACTAAGAAGTAGCAAGCACGCATGCGCACTAGCTTCTTACTTTTGAAGAAAGCAGCGATAGTTAAAGAGTTGCCCAAGATGATTGCAATGGCGGTCACCGAGAAAGCCACACTCCATAGGATTATCACTGACGACGATGGCATATCTAAGGACGTTAATATACAATAATTGTGATTAATATAAGTAAAGACCACCTTAGCCTGTATAGCCAGGCGTTACTTGCGGGTGTGTCAGGGAGGGTTAGGGGAGAGAGAGACCCTTCCCGACACCCCCACAAGGAACGCCTCTCGACGCAGGCTAAGACCAGCTGTATTGGAGCAATAAGTAATTACTGAACTACCTGTGATAAACAAGGTAATGTTGCGCAATGTCTATCCTAAAAGCCTTTGTAGGCATCTACTTTATACAGAAGTTCACACTACGCCTCAGCTTCTATGAATGTCTCGGGGGTATTGCGGTGCGGTTAGTATTTTGGAATTAATTAGGGTTTGTGGCTCGAGCCCTACCCTTCTTTTTTAAAGAAACGTTAAGAATACTAACTGAAATGTGGCATCCTATACAATTTTTAGTTCCATAAATCAGGACCGTTCTCTGTCCACTTTTGTAGATCGTAGAAGCACCTATTTAAATAAAGTTGTCCCCAAATGAGATAAGCCATTCCTTAACCATGTTACGAGCAAATGATTCAAATTACTAATTACTAATTACTAAATTACTACACTGAATTTCTAAGATTTTAGTTTTGATTCGGGTAAGGTCCAGTCCAGACGTCGAACTTTTGCCGCGTCGCATCTAATTGCCTTTAAGGTCGATTGAAAACCATTAAATTCCATGTCTGATTTATTTACTTCTGCCGTTCGCAATAAGCTCAACGTGAGCACACGTTAACAAAAGGTAAGACCGCTGTAATATTGAGCTCTTATGATTTTTGCATTGCATCTGACCGGAGGAAAGTTCGACGTTTGAATCAACGCTTATCTTTGGTCGTTTCGTGCGACTGGCTCAGTCGAATTTAATTTTCTGCCGCGATAATCAAATCTGTCGAATTCAATTGGTTCAGACGTCGCACTTGTCATGTACGAAATGCAACCGTTGGATTCGACGCGGCAAAAGTTCAACGTCTGTGTGAGTTCTCAGCGCGCAGAAAGAACTAGGACAATCATGCTCACGAAACTGTGCGCTCCTTCAATGTGCATCAAACTAATATCGTGTTCAACGTATGGACACTGACACCTATCACACGTTTTTTCTACGGGCTGGTCCTCACTAGCAACATAAGCGTAAGCAACATGTGCATGCAGACTCAGTTCAGCTCTTCTCGAGCAGGTATGAGAAAAGACAGGTGCTGCTAATGAGTAATACCCATCTGAGGCTGTGTATGTTGCTTATGTGGCTAGCGAGAACCAGGCTTACCTTACCTTACTGAAACTTCATAACTAGTCCTCCCTGTCGTGAATCGTGCAGTTATCAAAATAACAAGAAGGTTATGCACAATATTATCCAAACATACTACATCTTCATTTATTTTAGTAATTGATAATCATAAACTTGAAGCTCTTTTCTGTTATTTCCTCATAAACTCAAACAGCTACTTATGTATACTAAAAGTCAATTTTCTAAATATATTCTAGTTATATTTTAGGAAAACTTTATTTGCACTGGTTGGTTTTAGACGTAAATAAGGTTTAGTCTCTTTTATCATGAATAAAAATCCATTTTAACAGTTAACACGGATAATTAGGCCGATAAAAGGCTTTTTTTATTCTGTTTTCTCGACTTGAACGAAATCTGAATTAGAAGTGATACGTCGGATTAAAAAGGAATATTTCTAGAATTTGCTATCGGTTGGAAAGAATACGGTTCGGTTAATGGTGCGATCTGTGGAGCACCTTTTCACTCTGCCATAACTAAATCAAATCAGAATAATCTAGTATTGAATATAGATTATATTTCAGATATTTTACAAACTTAAAAAAAAGAAAAAAGAAAAGAAAAGAAAAGACAACGACTCGAGCTTGGCATCTTTCTCTCTCCCTCCCTCTCTCTTCCTCTCTACAGGACGTGGTGGGGATAGAATACGAAATTATTTAAGACATTATCTTCTAAACGAAATCATTGCTTCTACCCTAACTTGAAATCCAGTTAAATAAACATAATAATTTAAAACATTCTTTTAATAATTGGTACACAAAACTAACTCAACTCTCAAATCTTTCCAAAATATATAACTTTTTTGTCGATAATATTTGAATTATTCATTCTTTATGTGATATTTCCTGATGCTGTCACTCAGATATCATAACTGTTTTGTCCTTCAAAACTACAGACTGTGATTTCTATTGAATTTCAAATTCAGAGCTCGATTTAAAACGCGAGGCTTTTTTTAGTTTAGTGTATGAGTCTCTGACAGCTGTTGTCGAATAGGAGCCCATATTAAAGAATAAGCACTTAAGGGTTTTCCTGGGAATTTGTGGCTCAAATTTTCCTGAAGTGGTTTGTTTTTAAAACAGAAAATCCCTACATAAATCAAAGGAATACTTGTATGGAGTAGCCTAGGAAAACTCTCGAAAATTTAACCATGAATTTAAGGATTTCGAAAGCAATTGTCATCGTCTGTGAAAGATTTTGAGAACGCTTCAAAAATTCGTCTTTTCCTCTTCGTGTTTCTTTTTTTATTATAGTCTCTTCCTAATTTCTTTCTTCGAGTTAATTATAGTCTGTGTATTTTTACAACCAAAAAATGTAGTTTAAAAATCGGTAAATTTATACACTTAATGCCATGAAGAAGCGAAGTTTTTCGCATGATAGCCGACACTGTATACATATAAATTCGATCTAATATAGTATAAACACAACTAATAATTGAACTTCAGTGGTGTTCATGTTTGTTTAAAGCCTTGAGATTTACCTTTATTTTTACTGTCCTGTGGGTTCTAGTGATCAGGATCATAGAGTAACAACGTTAGGTGAAGAGAAGATTTGTGAAAATCGATGTGCCAATCAGCCTCTTGTTTCGTCCTGGCTACAATGATACGACTGCAAAGAGCCAAGTGAATTCTACGAAAAACAATTTTTTTTCAGCCGGCTGTACAGAATATAATACATGCACGTTTGCTCAGCGTCACCGCGCCTCCTGGGGTGGCAACTGATATAGGGAACCATGTGACCAGAGCATATAAATTGCATCAATAACGTCTTCAATATCCCTCTAAAAGCCAAAGATTACAGACAAAATGCTGCAAAATACTTGTGTGATTTGAAAAGATTCAACTCTTAAGCAATATTGATTCAAGATTAGGGGATTCTCTTGTGTTATTGAGATATTTATCTCGAACAAATCCTGTCATTATAACTAACACCTTATTTTCCCTCCTTCCCAGACTACTGACATCTTTGTATATTTTAGTTTTGTAAGCACAGAAAATCAAACTCTTTACCTCTTACTCCAAAACACTTTCACTTGACGTTTTCTTTTGATTTCGAATTCTATTGAAGGAAGTAGCAAACTCAAATTCGATCGTATTAGAATTTTTATGTACTAGATTAAACGTTTATAATCGGGCAGGTTTACAAGCTGCATTAGTTCACAACGTAATCAATGTGCTAACACCTCTAGACTTGCGCATGACTCTAAAAAGCATAGTAAACGGCTAGTAAACATTTTACCACCTGCACTACCCCCTGGGGATCTGTATGACGCCTACCTTTGAGACAATGGGTTCGACTTTTGTTCAAGTGGTAGTCATTTCAAGTTCGAAATTTCTTTCAGTGTTCTAGTACTTCTTTCTTCGGTATACAGTTGAACTGTGTCGTATATAGCAGCAAAAGACGGTGTTATCTTAAGGCGCCTGGCGTTTAGTGCTTCGCCAGCAAAAATCTCCTGTTGAGTGGGGTTTTCGCGGGGTATCTAGGCTCACAGATTTTGTTTCACATTTTATTGTCTGCTTCAACAATAATATCATGGCAGCGATAACAAACAACTACTGAGCTTTAAGAAATAAAAACTTAAACTAATTAGTGGGGGAAATGTATACGTATAGCGATACTACATGTGACGTAAGTCTTTGTCATTCATGTGCCAACTAGAGATCGGATTGGCTGGTGAAACCATGCGACTTGTGAAGAGCTTTTGTGAAAATGGTTGGCATATCAACATCACAATGGTTTTGCTAGCAGACATGAAATATGTGGACTTTGAGAAGTCTGTTTTAATGGTTTTTTTTTTTCCGGGCTATTTTGATTTGTGAATGAAAAGCACTATAATAGCTTCCTATGCTGATATCACGTAAGAAGAATGCAACTTTTCGATGGCTACTCTTCTTAAAAGAATTGAAATCAATTCATTTAGGTTAAAACGTCAATATGACAGATCTTTAAGATACTTAAAGTAATTTGTGAGATTCGCTCGTGGGTTTTAAGCCGTTTTCAGGGGAAATTGTTCAACATGTGTTAAGATATCTCAGCGGTATAGCCCGTGGGCGCGAGTAAACCTGTCGCTAACAATAGCTCGCTACCCCAGTTTGTATCTTCAAAACATTCTTGGAATTATATTACACAAACACTTAAAAGGTTTTTCAGAGCTGAATGGCCTGACACTTAAATGGTTGCCTTCGTATTTTGAATATTTTTAAAAAGCTAAACGCTGATAAAAGCTAAAGATTAGATTATTATGAGTGAGCAAAACAAACACTTGAGTAAATCGTAAATCACAGCGAGCTAGCTTATCAACTTTACTAAGTTTCAATGACGTCATGACACATGGGATTTGTAAGGCTCATATTCGGTACACTGTATTTAATCCTCCCGCTTAGGAAATGTCTGTAAGAAGATTTAACCAGATTGTTAATGGAGGCAGGCCTCGAGAGGTGATTAATTTGTTTTAAGTATAAAACTAACCAAAAAGTCAGGAATATTCTTTTGAATTACAGGTGCCCAAAAACATTTTAACTTCTTTCGCCCGAGTTCTCCATTTCTTTCTTTCTTTCTTTCTTTCTTTCTTTCTTTCTTTTCTTTTTATATTTGACTGAACGAGTTGACTTGGTTGATTGAGTTGAGTTGAGTTAGATTTGAAAACCCGCTTTCCTACCTATTGACCGAGTATACTACATAAGAGCCTGGGTAACACCAAACTATGACGTCATACTAGCAAACAATTTCTTTTCTTATAATATTTATATATAAATATGATAATTAATACAATCCCTCAGGAGTTATAAAAACAGGATACCAAGCAGACTAGCGACTCAGAGCTTTAATCCTAATACTCTACGGATGTAGTTTCTGGATGTATATTCTGCTAGCTCCACTTACAAGTAAAAATGTTAAAATGTTAGAAATATTCCTGTTATCAAGTTTCTTAGTTCCTAAGTTCTTTGCAAACTAGAGTCTCTATTCTTGATTTCCGTTTTGAAAGAATATGAGAGAAGCTTGTAGATTGGAGAGAGTCCCGCGCCATACACACACCAAAAATAGAAAAGAAAAGAAAAAGAAGAGAAAAAAAATGGAGATTTGGGATGCTCTGCTCATCAGAATCCTAAGTTACTCATTTTTAGAGGCGTAAATAGAGCAATCTTTTTCTTTTTCTTTATTTAAGATGTCTTAAACAAAAAGAATCATTAGAAATGCACAACAAAATAAATAACATTTTCACATCAATTAAGTCATCTATAAGTAGGAGTTAGAAGAAGGAGTAGGAGTTAGAGCGTTAGGTGTAACCTAGTCGTGAAAATCCTGGGTTAGTTTATTTCTTTATCATTTCATGTTATTAATTCCAGTCAAAATAAGCCTCAATGTGTTCTATTCATAAAGACAAACCTTGCGGAACTTTATGCCAAACGTATTGAAAACATTTAGTCTTTGGTGGCCGTCCGGTCGCTGTATCTTCTCCCAGATCAATCGTCGTCTCCAGTTGTCTGGACGCCGATCGATATATCAACCAGAAGAAGTTTAAAATCCGCATTTTTTAAGGCACACGTTCTTTGTGACGGATTAATGTTCAAGTAAATATTTAGTTCTTTTTCTATTTGAGTTTATATAGTTCGTTTGGTTGTCGTGTGGATGACTGACAGGTTAAAGCCATTTGAGTGCAAACTATGGAAATCGCGGACGATGTTCTTCAAGAATTAAGCGATCTATTAGAACTAATGGACGTATAATTGATTAGCGTGGCGAACGAGGAGAGGTGCCTGATTATTTCTGGGGTCGAAAAAATCAGGGTTCCCATGGTAAAATACAATTCTCTGACTTTTTCCTGACTTTACTGACCAAATCTCATTTTTCAATGGCTTCGCTGAACACAGAAAGGTTCCAGGATCTCTCAGGCAAAATTCCAAAGTAAACCACAATCTTTAAATAAGGTTTTCGTTGCATTTGATGACTGAAAAATTCCCTGACTTTTGGCACACTTTTATAATTTCCCTGACCAAATACAAAATCAGTCCCTAACAACAGGCCATTTGCATATGATGACGTAATTTACTACCAAGACCAGAATGCTTTGAGTGGCTTCTAATGTCAGGCACATTTGACAAGGTCTATTGTCTCTTTATTCCCAGTAGAAAAATCCGAGTAGATGGTAGAAAAATCTGAATAAGAAAGCATTTTGACAAACATTCTGGTAGTGGTAGTAAAATGACGCAATCATGCAAATGGCCTATTCCCTGACCTTGAAAAATTTCTAAATTTCCCTGACTTTTCAAGGTGAGTTGGAACCCTAAAAATCATCCGT
This sequence comes from Heteractis magnifica, assembly GCA_011763375.2. Taxonomy (NCBI): domain Eukaryota; kingdom Metazoa; phylum Cnidaria; class Anthozoa; order Actiniaria; family Stichodactylidae; genus Heteractis; species Heteractis magnifica. The sequence goes on from JAADYU020080788.1 coordinate 13,672, forward strand.
AAAAATGAAATGCACCACCTCCCCCCCCACCTGCTAATTATTGATAAGTTCCCAAACTAGGAGGAGTAGGAAACACGATAAGTGTACGTTATACAGGGAAATAACGAATGTAGGCGATTTTAAGATATTTAAATTACGAGTATAACCCTTATTCATGTCAGTGCACCACACGGTGGAAAAAGACTGTGTTGATTGCCGCATTTTAAAACCGCACACACACACACA
>JAADYU020080899.1:1543-13896 GCA_011763375.2 Heteractis magnifica
CTACCCCTATCGATCATGACCCTTCCCCCTCCAGGCGGTTGTCCCCCCCTAACTATACATAAATTTTTTTGTGACCCCCCCCTCCCCCCCCCTCCCCCGTATAAATAATGAATGGTACCTAGATGACTCGACATCCTTCATAAGACAACATTCTTCAAATTCTCACCAGATGTACTTTCATGTCTTTTGTCGGAGGTGAATATCAAAGCACTGTAGGCCTGAGGGAAAAGAAAAAGTCCTGTCAAACTCTTACCAGGTCACTACCAGGTCGCGTGACCACAACCCCCTTAAATTAAGCACCAGTGTCAAAATGAACTCCAGAAATGGAAAGAGCATCTCGATATTAGCTAGTAAGAAGGTGAAGTTTCAGTTCAAAATGTTTGACATAGGAGAAATGGCATGAAATATGATCGAATGTTTTCTAACTGGGCCTGACTATATATAATGCGTGTTGGCCCGGTTGAGGGTTCGGCCTACCGGGCTGGCCCGTTTTCCATGTAATCACAACGACCGAATTTTGTGTGTTTTATGAAGAAGCCGGGATCTCGGCACACCGAGCCAGCCCGCTCCATATAATCAGGACCTAAGAATTTGTATGGAATAATGTGCTGGACAGCAACGTAACAGCTTGCCGTCCAGCACATTATTTCCATATAAATCCTAAAGGCCGGATTTTCATAAAAGTTGGATCAGGATTACAAAACAGACATCAGGGATCAAAGAAGTTTTTCTCGGGTCAGGGACATCCTAACAAACTATAACATATGCCCGGATTTGTTTCATTTCATCAAGTTAAATTCCAACTGCTGAACACTGAATACTGTTGGATAACAATCGACCTTTTCATCCTTCATTGCAAAGTAAGACAGTAGAGTTTTAACTTCATTGTATTTTTGGCCTTTTTTCTTTTCAACTAAAAGTCAGTTATCTCTGGTTTACCTCCGCAAAAATCAACTTCTAAACTTCGGCAATTCATTCATGGAACGAAATCCGCAGATTTGTTAGCTGAAGAACTATCAAGTGATACCCTCGTAAGGCAGGCACGATTCATTATTCTAATTTATTTATTCATAAAATAACAACTGAGAACAACTTTAGTACTTAAATTAAATTGTTCTTGCTTGACTTACCTTATTATGCAAACAATTCGTAAACATAAACAACAACAAAACAAAACATGTCATTGCCCTTTACGCTTGATTCCACAAGTCACAACTCATTGATGTAAAATTCAATGGTCGCTTTTGTTCCTGAGTTTTTCGAGAAATCCACTAAAATACACAGTTTTCTCTTAAGTAAATAACAAAAACTAGCAGTAAGAACCTATCGGAAAATCTAAAATTTATCAGTGATGCCATCGAGTTACCTGTCAAAAGACCCTTCACCAAAATGGTGGCCGAAAATTTGAATGAGTTAAAATTAAAAACGTATACCAGCACTAGAAAGAGCGCCCTTACTTAGGAAAACAAGTGCTTCTGATTAAAAGAAAGTTTAGTGAGTTCTTCTTCATATTTATTAGAATATTAGAGTCAGGAAATAATGCATTTCTTGTGATTATTTTCCAAAAAGCAGGTCTACAAAGACCGAGATACGACTACATAACAGGTGCTTGTTTTCTCTTAGTGTCATGGCCCATTGCATCACAGCCAGCCCGGACGATTTATTTTTCGCGTCAAATATAGTTTAGGTCACAGGTGTCTAGCTTCCGTTGCAGACGTTGTGGTTCGCTCACGGAGGCTAACAGGTGTCATCGTTTACATAAACTTTTCTGAAAATCCCCTATTTCATGAAACTTGAGATCCCGTCTTCTGCAGTAACAACACTTTCATCTTATAAGACAAATATACTTTCAGTGAACTTAATAGGCCATTTCCGAGTTCTCGAAAATGATGCATGAAGAGACTTCGTGGCGTGAAACGACTGACTTATTCTGTTGTCACTCTTTTCTCTATGACTTGTTCGCAGTTCACTCGTAAAAATAAACTTTTAAGCAACAAAAAAAGTCAAAGAAATGGCAGTCGTTTCGTACCACCAAGCGTGATTTCGCACGAAGCCTCGCCTTCATGCATCAAATTCGAGAACTCGGAAGTGGCGTATTTTTCACTTATGCAATTACATGGAATGCATGGGAGTGATCACCGGTTTGAGAGGGTTATTTGCTGTGACAATGACAATGACAATGACAATATTTGTGACACCATAAAAATTACCTAATGCCCCCCCCCCCCCCCCCCCGGAAGCACTGTGGGACTTTAGTGATCCTCCCTCATCATCTGTCAAATTTACTCACAACTTTATCTGAACCCCCTTCTGTCCCTGTTGTTGTTTGCCTGATCTCACCTACTTTGCAAAAGTTTGATACCCACTAGATACTTCGTAGCCTAGCTTGTACCCAGCTCTCCCCCCCCTGCTCCCCCCCCCCCCCTCCTCCAGAACATCCCCCTAGGGCCCCCTCCTCCAGAACTCCCCCTTAGAGCCATTAACGCTAGCTAAATCTTTGGACCCCGCCCCACCCTTTCTTTAAAAAAATGGTCGCTCCCTTAGTTCTTTTGTTTGTTTTTCTTATAACGGCTGGCAAAAAGCTCACTTGAAATTCGATGATTCCTGTCGAGGTAAAAACTTTAAAACACAGTTGTTGGACTACTGTGAATATTTTAGAATTGCCAAGAAACCATTAACAGGCATGCCGGGTAAATAGTGCCGCCTTTTCATTAAGGTCCATGCACACTAAGAGTTTTGCTCCAGGGGCAGGCTTCCGGGTCATTTTGCACAACTAGTACACTCGAGAGAGCATGCTGCAGGAGCTTGCTGTATGGTGTGGTCATGCTCGCTGATATTTAACCAGTTTAATATCAGGGAGCGTGAGCCGGAGGCAAAATTTCGTATGCTTCCGCCACAACCTTTTTTACCTGAAAACTTTGGTACACACGGAGCAAAACGATCCTGGGGCCTGCTCCCGAAGCAAACCCTTAGTGTGTATAGGCCTTTAAAGTTTAGACAGGATTAACATTTGATGTGCATTTTATTTACCTAAATATACATATAAATCTATTCTGTTTTTGCATGCATTTTGCCTGCATATTCCAAGAATATGGGAAGACTTTCCCAATGAAGAATTTCTCCAAAATAACTGTCATTTTTTAAGGGTAATATTTTATCAGTTTTGATGCAAATGAGCCACACAAAAAAGCAGTGTATACCAGTCTCCCTTCCTTCCCTCCCCCCTCCCCCACCCCACCTAGGGCCGGCAACGCAGAATAAGCGTACACAAATCATACGTCTTTAGCTGGCGATTCACGTTGCAATTTCTTCAACGGAATTTCAGATTTGGTTTCAGCGAAAACTGAATTGCAGTATCTATTGATGTGTGTCGCAACATTCAATATGACGCGTGCAATGTTGCAATGTGTTTTGTGTGTGAAAAACGCGAAGAAAATTCTAACTATTTGACGTCTTCATTGCGGTTTCTCGTAAACTTCTCTGTATTCTAGCTATTTCTGCATCAAGACTTTCTAAATCCCGTTGAAATTCTTCTTCGTCTCCAGACGACAGTGACGACAATTCGACGCTTTTATTCTTATGTTCGGGAGTGAGGTACATAGGATCTCCTGCTGTCCAAGCCCCTGGTCCTAAAGAAGCCTTGGGGCTAAAATATACTGGTCCATCAGGGGACATTTGTGGTGACTGGTTAACATTTGTTCCCTGGAAATTCCCGGATGATATCAGAGGACTTTTGTTCTGAGAACCCTCAAAAGATCGACCGATCGATCTAGCAAGAGGTTGGTCATCAATTATCGGAGGATCGAGGTCGAGGCCGGTAGGTCTATGTTCCCGTGTGGCGCTTGTGTTGATATCACGTGGTTTTGCTGTGGTATGCACAGCTGGTGACTGGCGGTCTCTTGAACGAGTAGATGTCAGTAATGGCCTGAAGATAGGAAAAGAATTATCATTATAAAAAATGATTTATGGTTTAACGTGTAGCGCCTCTCCTATGAATGTCATCAAAGCCGATGAAAACATGTTCGTCTAATAAGCTGTTATTACGGATCCATGCAGATGAAATGTAAATGAGCCATTATACGTTGTATTGCATTGTATTGACCCGATAGCGTCACTTGAATGATTCTTAAAACAAAAGAATATCTTATTGCGGGCTCAGCTGTAACAACTGTTACTTGTTTTGCAACCATTCTGAAGACGATAAAAAGAAAAAGGCATGTTGACCATGTTGGTGCCACAAACAAAAGGACTTAAGGTGCGGTAATACGAACAACAAAATCGTGCAACTTGTCATACAACATTGTTGCGTTGCAAGTTGCAGAGTAAATGTTGCTCGTATTACCACTCCACGCGCGCAACAAATTTCCTTTTTTGCGAAGAGTAGAGATGACTTCAACTTGGTGAGAGTGGGCTTTCATATTTCAGCACCGTGGTTGGTAGTTAGAACTCGGAATATTGTTCTACACCCGTTAGTGACATAAGTAGTGACTGTCAAGTTACGGCACCCGGCACCGTCACGGTACAGAATTGAGGACATCTGTTGCGCCAATCAGAGCGCGATGCCACTGGTAGATTGACACGGTAACATCACGGGCACGGTACGGCAAGTACGTAGCGCTTTTTACTGTCATTCGAAATCTGCCCTATGCTTAAAGGCCCGTTTCTAAAGGCCAGTTTTTTAAAGGTCGCCGATTTTTTCTGCGATTCTAGCTGTGATTCACCTGCAATCAAAAATCGCGTCTGTAAATATGAGTTGCGATTTGAGTGCGAATCGCCGCAAAATCGCACTAAATTCGGACATTTTCAAAATAATGGCGATTTATCGGCGACGTGAATTTAAATAATCGCTTTACAATCGCCGGCAGTTTACACGCACGATTTTGCATCGCAGCTAGAGTCGCAGCGAAAACCGCAGTGATTATCGCAGAAAAATTCGCCCGCGTAAATGGGAGTTGAGTGAACCGCACCTTAAGTGATCCTGCTCCCCAATATGCTTATTATAAACCAGATCAGATCGCGACATAAGGCCGTCTTTAGAGACAATGTTTGGTGGATAAGTTTGGATATCTCCCCAGACACGCTGAACGGACTGTTGTAGACTTCTGCATCATGAAAAGAAATGAAACACAGCGAATAGCTGCCTGAATTCAAATTATTGATTCTGTGCTAACTAAGGGAGGTGAAGTGAACTTAAGTTTTCGGTGAGGTGACAAAACGAAAAGGAACAACCACACGACGCCTTTCGCGCCTGCGCGTCGTGTTGTGTCTTGTGTAAGTGTGAAATCTTTAATTAGACAAATCTCATCCACTAGAAGCTTAAGATTAACAGGACCCTTTGTGTCCCTTGAGAGAAGAAAACTAATAAAAACTATAAAGACCTGTCCCTTGCACATGGCTACGACAACGTACCTTCATGTACAGTAGATTTCGTATGACTGTGAAAAGCTCGCGATACGATCGGTGATAAGCGTGCCTTGCCGCGACTGTGATGTTTTCTAGAACTTTAACGTGCCTTGCCGTGCCTTGACCGTGTCATGATCGTGTTCGTGCCGCGAGCATTTCACAGTCATACGAAATTTTTTCGAATCATTGTTCTTTTCTAATACCTTATCAGTTCGTTAAGCCGTTCGATCTCCGTATCCTTTTGCTTGATACTAAAGTTCAAAATAACACTTTCTTTCTTCGCAGCTTCTAGAGATAACTTCCCCGATTCTACTTCAGCCTTCAGTCGCTTTATGTCTGAAGTTAAATAATGTTGGGAATTAAGGGACTTAATAAATTACTGGGGGGAGGGGGGAGGGGGTGGAAGAAACGGGAATAAAATATCATGGCCCTCCCTGTGAATTTGGACTAAATTTTCATGCCCCCCTTTTTCAAGCATTTAATACTTAATCTGATCCTGACTCGGCATAATCTTATGTGACCCTGCCTCTGCCGTTTGTCTTTTTAGATGACACACCCTTTTGGAAGGCTCAAAAAAGGATGACCCTCCCCCTTTCTCCACCACTCCTTCCCCCCCCCGCTAATTTATGACAAGTCCCTAACGAATAGAAATTAAGACGGGGAATTAAAATCAAAGTCAAATATCAAGATCAAATCATGGAGAAAAAGATAGGAAATGAAAAATTGAGATTAAGACTGAAAAAGGGTGAGAGAGATAAATGATGAAAAGAATATGAGCTTGGAATAAGAGTAAAGACAAAAGTAAGAATAAGAGCAAAGACGAGAAAGGAAACAAAATATGGAATGAAAATAAGAGTGAGACCGAAAATGGATGAGAGAGATAAGTGATTGAAAGAATATGAGTTTGGAATTGAAAATCAGAAACGAATCGAAATGGAATAAGAGTATTCCCAGCAGGCCTTACCATTTGATAGTTTTAACATTTCTTGTTGTCCTGATCGTCTACTTTTCGAATGATCTTGTTCCTGGTGGTAAGAGTGTAAAACGAATGATAAGATGTAAACAACCCAAAATAAACATTTTTCCAATCCCGTTTCCTTTCTGTCCACGCATGGCAAAGTCTTCGATTATTTGAGAAATCAATTTTGTTACATTTATCGTGACAGCCATCCTTTCCTTCCTTCAATCGCTGGTTTTCATGTGACGTCATAGCGGCCATGTTGGTTTAATAAATTCTCTTATCAACCAACATGACGGCCGTGTATTTTGCTGTTATATTCTCTAGGGAATGACTGCTAACCACTTGTTCTAAGTCTCTTTTACGGCTGATCGTTACGTGATGCATTAAAAATGATAAAATTAACAAACCAACTTTATTTATAGACTGGTTAACATGTGACAATTGCCCTATTTCATTATGACGTCACATCAAACAATCTATTGTTTGAACGCTAAGGATCATGGTCTTGGGAGGGGGACAAAACAGTAACAACACCAAGAAATTCGATATTAAATGCCGCGTTCTGTGGACCATAGAAAATCGGTAACAGCCTCCAACTACGAGTAAATATTGTGCATTAAACATCAGTACATCTTATATCTGGAAACCAGGCAACTTAAGAATAAGCTCTTCTTAGCAGAGGGAATTTTGTTTAAATTTCTATTGTTCTGGACGATTCTGTCCCCCTCATAAACATGCCGTGACGTCATAATAAAATAGGGCAATTGTTTGGTAATGATAAACGTGTGGCGCTCTTTTAATATCTGGACGGGACTGCCGTTAATGTGAATATTCGAACAACGTGGTCTAACGCAGACTTAACCATAACGATGGTCAAACTGTGCCATCAGGGTGGAGAGACCCACCGCCGTACCGTTGCCGTGATCGAACACTCTGATTCACTGTAATGTCTAAATAAAAAATCTCTTACCTTGTTATCCAAGATGCGGACGAATCTCTTCTTGTCTTCTTTTAAATCTGTAACAACCTACCACCGGTGGACAGATTAAGCACGTTAGACACTGTTCATTATTTATGCCTGGGGGTGGGCTGAAGGAAAATTAAAGAAAAATGAAAAAAAAAAAAACACCGCGCCCCCGTTCTCCTGAAGTTCTTACAAAGACCCCCCTTATTCCCACCAAAACATACCCCCCCCCCCCATACACACACACACACACCATTACCACCACCACCACCAATAAGCTCTTCGCTAAGTTACATTCCTTGTCTGTAGTTTTTCAGGACCCCCCCTTACATGTAAATAAGAAATAAAATTTCAACACCCCTAGCTTCCCCTCCCCTCACGAGGCATAAATAAACAGTCGTTTAGTAGATGAGCGAGGCAGTACACGTTGAACTTTTCCTATTAGCCTAATTTTCAGGATAATTTGGAGTTTTTCAGTTAGTACTTGCACGCCAAAGTCTAGGAACAGCCGAAAAAGCTTTTAGATCGTAAATTATTTTGTATTGCCACAGTTGGAAAGGACTCACTTTTTCTAGGTTTTCAAGATCCTTCTTCAGTTTTTCTTTAGCTTCCTTTTCCTCTTGAAGCTGTTTTTGTAGTGACGCATTTTCTGATCTACAAGCGGCTACTGAAAATTAGAGCAGTTTTTCGTATGAGTGGGAAACTTACGGTACTGACTTAGAGCGCGTACACGGTACGGTATGTAGTAACACTTAAATGAGTGGCTTTCCATTGTTTTGGTGTGAATCATCCAATCACAGGGAGAGAACAACACATCTAACAAACTCTACTCACATGTGGCATATACGGGGTTCGAACCAGCGACCCAACCCGTTGGACTCACAGTGGTGAGAGGCGACGCAAGTAACAGCATATGCCACCCATGCGACCCATTCCCATGCCCATTAAAAATGAACGGTCCCTAACGTACACTCAAATGATATGCTGCTTTGTCCTCGTTGCATGTTTTCATAGTTTTGCATCATATCTTCTTGTTCTTGGTTTTTCTCATCGGCAATTCGTAAATTTCTGTGAATAAACGGGTAAAAAAGATGTTACCGCACCTTACAGTGCTTTTTAAAATGTGAAAACGGTGTATCCATCAAACTTTTTCCCGTCTTCTGTCCCATAGGAATCGATACACAGAACAAACAAGCAAGCAAGCAAGCAAGCAAACAAACAAGCAAACAAACGAGCAAACAAGCAAACGAGCAAACAAACAAATAAGCAAACAAACGTTTACATCAGGAAAAACAAATACCTTTGCTGCTCGTGTATCCCTGCTTGAACGTAAGTGTGATAATCAGCACAGATTTACCTTCTTAGTTGTGCATTCTCCAGCTTTAGTTGATGTAGGTCTTGATGCTCCCTGCGGCCGCCACTACTGCTACTAGTATTACTTGGGGTGTACATGTAAGGCAATATACTGCATGTCTGGTCTATTTCCATTAGCAATCTATTCACTTCTAAGTCATCTAAATAAGAGCAAAAGTTCTGAGTAAGAGGGCTTTCATTGATCATGGCTTGGGGGAGGGGGGTCAGCAAAATTGAGGTGGGGTTAAGTTATCTTGAGAAGTTTTTTGGGGGGTTGTGAAGTTGCAGAGGTGCGGGTCTGAAAGTATGTCTAAAGTCTTGGGTCTTTCTGCATGTACCGGAGTCTTTTGTCGTTCTACACAATAGTTGGCCTTTGAATCTGTTGTTTTCCATCTTTGTTTGAAAGAAATGACGTCTTTTGTGCTCCGGTACCTACAGAAAGAACCGAAGTCTTGGAGTTTGTAGGGAGCTCTCAAAGTAGTCTGTCTTATAGAGAATTCACTTTATAATAATTGGTCAATTCACTCACCACTTCGTCCAATCACTTCTCTTAATTCTCTTGTCAAGTACTGTAGTGTTCTGACCTGGTTTTCAGCTGCAACTGGTGAAAAACTCATTCTAGATTTGGATGAAACTGATGAATCACGTTCAGGGAGAGAGCTATTTATAGAAAAGGAGACATTTTTAGTTGCTAATCTTGAGTTCAGTTTGTACTGTTCATCTAGGTCTGGCGACACCACCCTGACCTGTTTTTTTGGCCTTCCTATAGAATCTCCGCTGCTCTTTGGCCGTGCTAAAGAAGACTGGAATTGTGTCTGTCCCACAGTTTCCATATGAGGTTCTTTTCTACTTTGTTCTTCATCATGAGAGTGATTAAAGTCTAAACTTCTCCTCGCAGCTGGTGTACCTTTGCTTGAAGGACTAGTAATTACCTCATCTTGAACTACAGAATGTAAAGGGGCGGAACTGTTTGAAGATCCTTGATGTATTGCATTTTGGGATTCTCTTTCCTGGTACTCATCAAGTTCTTGAAGCATTGAGTCTTGAAGGCTGCGTCTTTGCTGTTCCTGTACTTGTGGGCTTTTCTGTTGCTAAACAAGCCACAAATCATTACTAACACTCATGTAAAAGTAAGAAATAAAAGCAGTTAGGAAGAGATGCCATTTATTTTATTTTGTTAATTAATCATTTTGAAAGTGTAATCTTTAGCAGATCTTTACAGTGCGTTTCACATAACTTTTGACAAGTGAGTTCCGCAGCTCCTTCAGAAGTTCCGAATTTCAAGTCGTACTTTGGAAGTTCACAACGAACGTCGTTGGCAAACTTCACACCTACTTCCCGCGTAAATTCGGTAATTCGTTAGATATTCAGTCTTTTTTGCAAATTGTACTTGTTTTTTTTCCTTGAAGCCATCCTTTGGCAAAGCACTGCCCTTCTTTGTGGAACAGCTCAGTCAGTGTAAACCTTGAAGTTGATTTTAACGAATTACCGAACTTATGCGGGAAGTAAGTTCGCAGTTCACCAACGAAGTTCGTTGTGAACTTCCAAAGTACGACATTTCTGAACAAACTTTGAAACACACTGTAAGGGGAAATGCAGCACCTTCTATCCAATGTTAGCATTAACTATGGTTAAATCATGGATTGTTGATTATTGACAACCATTAATGTACCCCCAAGAAGTGAGAGCACATTTACATGCACATCCATTATTTTCTTCAAACCCCGGTATTATCTAAGTGTTTTCTACCACACACTCCCAATATTTCCATTTGATTTCAATCCTTACTCCAACGGATCTCTTCGTGTTCTCAATCACTAAGGGGGAGGGGTGGGGGACAGAAATCAAATAGTCCAACACTTGTGCATTGCACTTTCATAATTTCCACATATCTTCTTGTTTCATTTTTACCTGTAGTAGTTCAAAGTGTTCTCTCAACTGTTGTATTTGACGAGTCAACTCCTGCTCTCTTTCCAAGAGATCATGTTGTTTCTTTCGTTCCACAGAATTCAGTAAAGGAGTAGAAGCAACAAGGCGATCGTTATAGAGTGTAGAAGGGCCTATTAAATAATAAAAAATGAACAATACAATCCGCATAGGGTAAGCCTGGGGGGCTGGGAGACTCCCACATATAAGGGGGTGGGGGTACTTGTTGGAAATTTTGAAAATAACCCCTAATAGATGCCAGAGTCTCGTCCTGGTGGGCATAGCAACATAGAATTTTTACCCCTAACGGTACCATATCTATTAAACAAAACTTTCTAAATTTAATAGTGGTAAAGACATTAGCTTGAAAAAAATTGAAAAGCCTTCTACATCTTGAAAAGGATCCTTTTACCCTAAACAGCACGACAAGCACCCCCTCCCCTTTTATGTGGGAGTCCTTTCCCCTCCCTGTGAGGGTAAGATATACATGTACGGATATCCTCAAAATCATATTGAAAGAAAAATTGTCAATTTAAGATACAGTAATTGTTTCAATAACTGTTTTATTATATGATTTGATAATTTAGGAAATTCTTAACTTTTATGTTAAACTTTTATCTAATTTTTTAAGCACATGCATCTGACACAAAAATCCCATAAAAATTAATCCCACATCTACAGATTTTTCTGTGTATATCACAAATTAGCTGTAGGCTCTCAACCAATCAGAATTGAGATAGTGAGCAAAATGTATGATAATAGATGTTGTAGAGCAGGGAAAAAGGCTTCACCTTGATCCTTATGAGAAGCAGTTGGTATGACTATAGCCTTGGATTTGACAGAAGGAGCTTTTCCTTTGGAAGGCACAGACTTGGCTGAAGGTATTGACGCAGACCTCCCTCTTGCCTTGATAGTCTGTTTACTCTCTGCCACCTTTTTCTTTCTTGGATCTGTAAAGTATTGTATGCACAATCTTGGACAAAATTGTTGGGACATTTTCTAGGTATTTGTTCTCTCAGTACTGAAAATGATCTTTTTCTCTGTCATAACATCATACTCCCTTTCACTATCTTCCCCCATCCAAATGTTGGTCCATGTGGTTTCATTTTGTGTTCAGTAACCCAAATCAACATTGAAGGGGGGAGGGGGAGAGGAAAAGGGAGGGGGAGCATAGTAGAGTCACTCAAATTTGAGTGGCATGCATTGACACAAGGAGTCCCAACAGGTTTGTCCAAGATTGTAGATAACAGGAGTCATAATATTTTTAAAGAGTTTCAGTCTGATGCCAAACTGAGAACCATCAACAATGCAAAATGTTAAGAATTCAGAAAAGAAACTACAGGTATGTGTAGACAGAGAAGAATAGAAGCCCATGCACAGGGGATCTTTTCTTCTACAGAGCAAAGGTTCATTAAATATGAAATATGCTGAATACCTTTGGAATCACTGTGAAGAATGTTAGTTAACAAGGTAGCACATCTGTCCAAACCCTGACTAACACTGGTAGCCTGAAGTAAAGTTGTAAGAAATTGTTAATAGTTTATAGTTTAATGCACATGAAACCAGAAGAACATGTACTACATATTGGAAAATATTGGAAAATATGAAGATGGGGGATTAAAACTTCCTGATCTAGAAACATTAGTTTAAGCACATCATTTGTCACTGGCAATTAATAGTTTTGTGTTAGCTGATAAGAAAGACTGGCATATTCTCTTGGAGCTCTTGCTTACCAAAATTGGGGGA
>JAADYU020081010.1:0-13887 GCA_011763375.2 Heteractis magnifica
GTGATTGCATAGCATACAAACTTGTAATCATTTACAAGGTATTGTATATATCCAGCTTGTAAATAGTGTGAATTAATAGTAAGAATAAAATAGCAAAAGACATGGCCGCTATGTTGGAAAATATAGCACAAAAACTCTACAAGAAACATTTTGTTGAACGCTTGCAGCATGACAGCTATGACATCATATGAAACCAAAATATAATGCACTAGTCAATTCAAACCCCCACCCCCTGACCCCTGGGATAGTGTGGGCAATTTAACATTCACACGATGTTAAATTTAGCACTTTCACTTGGCCCCTAGAGAAAGGTTTGCTGTTAAAATTATTAAAGTTGTTGGTGTTAAAATTGTTAAAACTGTTATCTGAGTATGCATTAAATTCCCTGTATCCCCATGCATTTATATCATTAGATCCCATGTCTCAGTGCGTTGATTCCCTGCCCTGTACTGTCCCAGGAGGGTGGAGGGTGAGGATTTTTATTGACTAGTGCATAAAGCCAAAGCCATTCATAAGTAGTGGTTCTGTAGTTTTCCCATGACTACAAAATCTGTCTGACCGAGTTTGTCTTTGTGCTCCCCCAAACATAATCATCTGGTCCTGCACCACACATGCTGCATGGCCTGCCCTTTCACAAGGCTGTGGCCAGTCCTTTGCTGTGAATGGTGTACTCCAGTTTAACATTTCTAAGTTCAGTACATGGACCCCATTATAAAATTTTGCATTAGAAACAATTCCCAGTCTCGATGGCTGGCACCATCCACCAAATATAACAATTCTGTTCTGATGTACGACCATTGTTGCACATTCTTTAGGGGGTGGAGGGACTCCAGATAGTCTTAATTTCGTCCATTTAAGGTCTTTAAGATTCAGTTCATACACATCGTTAAAAGCTGTATTGGACGTAGAACAACCCCCAAATACATACATAGACTTCCCAACAACACAGCTGCTGTGAGAAAAGCGTTGACAAGGAGTTGATCTTGATTTTTGAGGCACAACTTGAAAGCAAAGTTCGCCACGACAAACTGACTCGTAGAAATATCTTTGTTTTTGTTCACAAATCCTGTTAACTAAAGTATGCCATGTCTTACAGACACGCTTGGCTTGTTGGAGTTCACCATAGGGAGACAAGTATGATAAAATCTCCTCGGTAACTTCGACAGGAATGCCAGAAAAATGGCAATAACTATTCGTACTCTCCTTGTTGACCTGATCGTCCGCCATTTTGTTTGAGGGATGAGAGAGGTTTGGGCATGAGTAAAACAAGAAAGACGAGAAGAGAAGGAAGGAAGGAAGGAAGGAAGGAAGGAAGGAAAGCTAAATAATGGATTATTTTCTGTTACCAACCAATGAGTGTCATACATCCCCTAAAGACAGGAAAGTCTCTTCCAGACTGCTATTGTGTCTTTTTCACTCGTTTCTACTAGTCTCCCTCACAGCCACTATCAGTGGCGTCATGCAACGCTTTCTCCCCTGAGACAAGAAAGCGTTGCGTGACGACACTGGTAGCGGCTGTTAAGTCTCATAGTGCCTCAGGGGGGATCAGGTCACATCAAAAAATTACTATACCCTGATTTGGTATTGATGTGTTTTAAAAAGTGTGATGTCACAACGACTTCCGAGTCCAAAATGAAAAGTATGTAAAGATTTTTTCTGGATTTTTCTTCATTGCAGGAATTTTCGTGCTGAATTAGTATTGTTACTGGAGAAAGATAATTTGTTCATTGAATTTTTGTCTTGATTTTAGCTAATTTTCTGGACACGGACATAAAAGCTCTATAGACCCCTTGCAGTGATGACCCGACCTTGTTGATGAAGAGCTTCCACAAAGCCAAATAAAATACTATTTGGAAAATAGCTCATGGACTTTTATTCTGTATGGCTTCATCTGTTCCCATTGTGATAGGACAGGTGAACTTCCCATCCATCACCTGGTGTGTTGGGAACCCTGTGGTGGTTTGATCACTTGATCACTTGAGTTGTTTCGACATCAATGGAGGAAGATCTAGAAGACAGTTCTCTGCTTCAAGCGAGATCAGCCAGGCCATCAGAAGGTAAATGGACCTTCTGGTTAGTATTCACTACTACAGTATGCATTGGAGGGTCTTCTTTTCAGTTTGGATACAATACTGCATGTATTAATGCTCCACAAAAGGTAATCCTTCAAGTTTGTAGTGTTCATTTTCATCGTATTATATCAGTTCTCTTTAATGAAAATCTCGTTCCAATAAAGAAAAGGAGAGCTCCAAAGAAGAAGTATCGAAAGTCTTAAGCCATTCTGCTGTTTAAATGTTTATTTTTCAAGTTATGAAGAAGTCTGTCTCTAACTAAAATACACATGCTCTACCTATTGCCTTTTATTGGAATGGTTATCCAATAGAATCTTATGATGTTATTATTATAGACGCTATGAGATTCAAGGAGAATTCATTTCCTGACTCGGGAATTCCACGTTGAATTTAACTCGAAAAACGATATCACACTCGTCGCTTCGCGACTCGTGCGATATCGTTTTTCTCGCGAAATTCAACGAGGAATTCCCGAGTCAGGAAATGAATTTTCCTATAATAACATATTCTAGTTTATAAAATTGTGGTCTCAACAATTTTTCCCGTCGCGTGTTTTCACCAACTGCTTGAAAAAGTGGAAATGTGCTTTCAGTTTTAAGTTTCGTAACTCCTTTTATGAAATGAATATATCTTAAATTATGTAACCCAGTAAACTGTATAAGCCTTACTTTGAAATTCAATACACCAATAAAAGAAAATTGTCGTAAGTTTATGATTTATTTGGTTAAAATATAACTAAGAAACGTATTTTTCCCGTATTTATTTATATTTATACTTATCAAGAATTTGTGTAATATAATAACATATTATGTATGTTTCATTATTTCAGAAGGTCATACAATTCTTCCAGGAAAACCATCATGATTTCACTAATTTTGAATGGTCAGTTGTGGTTGCTATCTTTGCTGTGGGGGGTATGATTGGAGCCCTCACAGGACCATATGCTGCTGGCAGTTTTGGCAGGTATATAGGACTATAGTAATATCCACCTTCACCATTTCACTTCTTAATCAGGGACTGCTCAGAAAGTAGAGGGGTGGGCCATAAATATTAAATGATCACTTCTTGTCCAATACAGTATGACTCACCCCTATGTATAATGTCTGAAAAAATGATTTAGCCAGTCCCTATTGTGACTGTTAAAATGCTAGCAATCACCCCAGAATGTATGTACTTTATTTATGCAAAGTATGACAGAAAGATAATTTAAATTTAACTTTTTTAATATATTGTATTTCTGCAGAAAGAAGTCTTTACTAGCAAACAATCTTTTAGCCTTGCTCGGTGCGGTGATGATGTTCTTATCCCATAGCGCTAATACCCCTGGATTATTGGTGGCTGGTCGGTTCTTTATTGGTGTTAATGGTGGTAAATAATATATCAATTATATGCTAAAAGGCACAAAGGAAACAAAAACTAATAGCTGTCCAGGAGTGTAATGGACAAATAGACAAGCTACTAATGTAGATTACATTACTAACTGTTGAATGGCAAAGTGTGTCATGGGTGAGGTCGTCCATGGACGAGTTGACCAGATACCAAAGATTCAATCTAAATTAAATTGACTGAAGTGACAATAAGCTTTGTTAATCTTCAGTTTTATCTACTAGGTATCAATACAGCTGTAGCTCCTATGTATTTATCTGAAATTGCTCCAATTCCTTTAAGAGGTGCTTTAGGAACTCTTAATCAGTTTGGAATTGTCTTTGGTATGTTACTGGGTTTTGTATTTGGTTTGGACGAGGTGAGTTAGCTACATCTTAAGCAGGATTAGACTTTATGTAGTTATTTTGTTACAGGGAAATAGTTTTGATTAAATATGTGTTATTTATCCATCCATCCATTCATCCATCTAAAATTCCTTTAATCATCTGATCCTGGGTAGCATTTAGGGGAATTCACAGGTTGCCCATCAAGCCCCCTTCCTACTTAGGAAAATTATTTTACAAAAGAAAATCATTAAGAATTGGTTTACACCATTAACTAATTTTGGAACCAGATGAAACAGAGTGAGTGCTATACTTCTCTTGCATGTTTGTTGCCATTTGTCAGTTTCTAAACTGGTGCTACTTTATGTACACATGAGATACTCCAGACCCTACTCAAAATCCTAGATCCACTGATGTGATGATCTCTTTTGGCTCATTCATTGTTTCTTCAAATCTTTATGTTGATGCAAAAAGACAAGTTAAAAATATGAATACATAAATTTTTTTTTCAGGTGTTGGGTACTGAATCAGGTTGGCCATACCTGTTGGGTTTCAGCATCATACCAGCAGCTTTACAACTCATCACCCTTCCATGGTGTCCTCGCAGTCCAAGATACTTGCTGCTGAAGCTTAATGAAGAAGCTGCAGCTGTCTATGGTAAACAAGTGGCAATTTAATTTTGAAATTTTAAATTTAGCAAAAATATTTTTTCATTGGGGTAATGTCTCTCTTTTTTTTTTTTTTCATTAGGTCCATGCTAGTATTCAATCTTTCTACAAAACACTGTAAAAAATATTTATCCCTATGAAAAAAAAACAAAAAATGTTCTTCGCTAAATTTAAAATTTCAAAATTAAATTGCCACTTGTTTCAGACTATTTATACATGTTTAGTGCACAAAATTTTGTGTAGATTACTTCTTAAAGTTTTAAGTGGAAATTAGCCTCCACTTACAGGTGGTCTCGTAGCTTTAGTTCATAATTCATCTTCCCCTCTTCTGAAAAAAGAGTTCATCTGATGAAACTGTTCCCCCCCCCAAAAAAAAAAAGCTGTACAGCCTACGTTTTCACCCTACACCTCTATCAGGAGAATTCAGTTCCTGCCCATTCAAATTCAACAGCTTTTCCTTTTTTTATGAACTAAGAGCTGCAAGTGTTAAGAGGAACTACTGATGTTTCAGAAGACATCGCAGAGATGAGAGTAAGTACAACTGCATATCATTTCTTCATCCATTTCATTGTTTATTTCTTTCTTTGTTGTATAATTTTTTCCCCTTTTTTTTCTTCTTGCCTTTCTTGCTTCCTTTCCTTCATTCCTTTCCTCCTCTATTTTCTTTCTTTCTTTCTTTGCCTTTTCCTTGTTTCCTCCTTCTCTACTTCCAAAAATGCAGTTTGTGTTTTCATTTTTTCTTCAGCAAGAGCAAGAGGCAGAAATACGTGAGGAACATGTTGGTATCATAAAGATTTTCACCAAGAAAGACTTGCAAAGGCCTCTTGTGATAGCTATCGTTTTGCAACTTTCTCAGCAACTCAGTGGAATCACTGCAGTAAGTAGTCTACAGTCTACAGCTACAAGCTCAGAGTACACTGTAGATTGGACTATGGTGAAGCACGTGTGCATCAAAAATATAAAATTAAAAAGTTACAGTTTTTTTTAAAATCTCCTTTTATATTTGAGCTGTAAAATAGACAACATCTGTTGAACCAATCATAGTGCACCAGATCACTATTTATCCAATCAGAAGGCTGGAACATGGAACAGCCACATGCAGGGCATGGTACAGCACCATATGTATTTCACTTTGATTGTAATTCTGCTCTTGTAGGAACAACACCTTGTACGTTGGATTGCTTGAAGTGTTGTTTTCTTGTCTTGTAGGTGTTTTACTATTCTACATCAACTTTTGATAAAGCACACGTACCAGGAAGCCAGTATGCTACAGTAGCAGTGGGCGTGGTCGGCTTGATCATGACAACCCTAACTGTAAGTATTAATTAGTTACCATGGAAACCTGCCTTAACTGTAATAAATAAATATCACAATAAAATTATAGACAAGTTACAGATTTGCTGCAATTATTATTTAGGTGCTTTTGTTGTGTGTGTGTGAGTGTGTCATTCCTTTGTTATTTTAATATCTGTAGCAAATTCAAAGTTCTTATGTTTTGACCATTTTTACTTAAGATTTTGCATGCTGCGTGACAAGCGGTAGGGGTGATCTGCAGTCCTTTTAGGGTTGAAAATATTTCCTGTGTGAACCTTTTATCAGGAAGCACGGGTGGCATAGCTGTGAAAACACTCGCCTCTCACCAAAATTGAATGTGACCTGAGTTCGAGTCCCACCAGGCGCAGTTTGTGAGTAGAGTTTCTAGTTGATTCTCTCCCATGCTTCAAGGGTTTTTCTCTGGGTTTTTCCGGTTTTCCTCCCTCCACAAAAATCAACTTCTAAAATTCCATTTCGATCATGGAATGAGGGCCACAGGTTTGTTAGCCACTGGCTATTAAGTGCTACCCTCGTAAAAACAAGGACGGTTTAGGGGTTCTGAACTCAAAAGTCAGTTACATGTCTTCTTACCTTTTAGGGCCAATTGTTATTAATTCTCTTTGTTGACAACAACATTAGAGAACTAAATAGAAAGATGTTATCAGTTACTGACCACTATATGATGATGCTTTGCAAATCCCTTCAGAAACAAAGTGTTTGATGCACTGATAAAATAATTAATCATGTATAGTTGTACCTGTTAGGGGTTGAAATAAACATGGCTTCAAAAGCTCTTTTAATTTGTGTGTATTTTTTGACCATTTTTACTAAAGATTATGCATGCTGTGTAACTCATTTTGAACATGTGTTAAACATGGTAAATTTTTCCAGGGATATTTCTGCCATCTTTCTTTGTAACAGGGAGGTGTGCATACCTTGTTAATGTAATAAGAATTCTACATTGCGTCCAAGATGTCCAGGAATCCGTGTGTATCGACAGCTACCCAAAAAGTCATGACAGTTGTGTGAATTCGATACTTAATGTTGATTTTCAGGTTAAGCTTGTTGAAGTTTGTGGAAGAAGACCGTTGATGCTTTGGGGTTTGGGAGGAATGGGTTCCTTTTATGTCATCATGACAATTGCGTTCAGATATGAGGTAATAGGCCATATGCACTAACGGATCACGTGACCACAACTCCCTTAAATCAAGCTCCAGTGTCAAAATAAACTCCAGAAATGGAAAGAGCATCTGGATATTAGTAAGAAGGTGAAGTTTGAGCTCAAAATGTTTGACACATGAAAAATGGCATGAATTATAAAATCTGATGTTTTCTAAGAGTTTGTGGGGAAAATGAGCTGGATGCCATTCAACACATTTTCCCATACAAATCCTAATAAAATTTTAAATTTTATATTTCACGCCATTTTTCCTGTTGCAAACATTTTGAGCTGAAACTTCACCTTCTTACTAATATCCAGATGCTCTTTCCATTTCTGGAGTTTATTTTGACACTGTTGCTCGATTTAAGGGAGTTGTGGTCACGTGACCCGTTAGTGCATATGGCCTATTAAACTAAACTACATGTACAATAACCCAACTTGCTAATCTTTGATGTTTGTGTGGGTACTCCCCATCATTTCTTTAGTATACGCTATGCAGTGAATAATAACACGGGTGCTTTCCATTTGTTCAAAAAATTCGGTTGGTGTGACCGATGAATAATGGTAAAGATTTTTCTACTGAGGTAAAAACCAGACGGGAAGGGAGCTTACCATTTGCCCACCATTTGGTTCGGGCCTGCTCAGCGGGTTGGGACCGAGAGATTTTGGGAATTTCGTGAAATGGCTGGTGAAATTCCAGTCGGTTCGTTCTAACCGGAATGGCAAGACAAACATACAAAGGTTGTTCCACCATTCCGGTTGGAATTTTCGGAAAAACACGGGTGCTTTCCTTCCCAACTGAAATTTCCGTTTTTTGGAACAAATGGAAAGCACCCAAGATTTCTCTCGTTTAAATTCAATTGGATTAAACTAATAAAAAGACGAGAAAGCATTTAAATATCCAATCAAAATGCATGAAATACGACATCAGTTATGAAGTCATGACTTCAAGCGACTGATTATATGCAAGTTAATCATACTAAAGCCAGTTTTAGTCGAAAATCTCTATTTGAACACCTCTATCCAACTTTATCAGATTTTGATTTCTCTTTTTACTACTTGATAGCACTATAAATCAATGGGTTACGTGGCAATCATAGCTACTCTCATTCTAGTTGTATTCTTCCAACTTGGTCCTGGTAAGTGTTTGCATTTTTCATCACAGGGATCCCAAGCCATATAACATCGAAGTACATCTACACTCTTGAGCACAGAGCTAGTGTTCCTTCTGATGCTCGGTGATGACCAGGAGGAACGCAGGCTCTGGGCACAAGATTGAGTACATCTCTCGAGCTCACAGCCCATTTGTTCTTACTGCGCATCCTCGCAAATAACTGCCAGAACCTCTTTGATATCTGGCAGTTCGTGGAGACCATGCGCAGTAAGAACAGCAGGCTATGATCGAGAGTGATTAAATATATTGCTTGGGTTCCCTGTGGCCGACACCAAACTAAATTAAAGAAATTACAACATATTCAGGATAATACAAAAGATGCAATTAGATTGTTCCTTGTTATTGCAGGGCCTATCCCATGGTTCATCACGGCCGAGATATTTACTCAAGGGCCTCGGTCAGCGGCATGTTCTATTGCTGCTACTGTCAATTGGTTGGCAAATTTTCTAGTTGGTATTGCATTCCCTTCTATGCAGGTATGTAGTCTTCTAATGAGAAGTTGACTCAACCTTTATCATTAGTACCCATCTATCAGGCCTGTCAGATGCTTAAGACCACTCTAGCTAAGCAAAAGTACGGTTTATGATGGTGTTTGCGGGATGAGATGTATTCCACTTAGAGAACTAGTGCTACAGTGATTGGCTATTGCTGGCTACTGCTTGAGATGGAATCTTGAATTCACACAGTCTTTTGATTCGTTCTTTGGCTCTCTTAGTCCTCCCTGTCTTAACGTTCTCTATTGTTCATCGGTTCTTGTATTTTTGTCTTTCAGACCGCTCTGTTTCCATACGTTTTCATCGTGTTTATTGGGTTAGTTTTTCTGTTTTGGTTATTTGTTTTCATTTTCGTCCCTGAGACAAAAGGACGATCAATTGAGGAGATAACCAATCACTTCAGGAACGGTGATGATAACACTGTTGGACGCTACTCTGCTCTTAATCAATAGATCTATTAAGTAGTGACGTCAATATTGTGAAAAAGTTACTTCCGGGTCCAAAATGAATAAGAATTGTAAAGATTTTTCATAACTTTTTCTTCATTGCAGGAAATTGTCGTAAAATCTTATTGTGTGGGTAGAGAATGAATTTGTACAGCATTTTTGCTTTAATTTAGGTGATTTTTTGTAATAATTGCCTCGGAAATGCATACATTTACGTACACTTTATTTCCGGTCAAGGCCGACGGAGACTGGGAATTACAAAGGATATCTTGCATAGAATCAAAATGAAAAGATGTACAAACTGGAAAAGTGAAGGATAAAATAATGCTTCATTATATTTATATTAATTCATCTCGGTAAATCAGATGATATCCTGAACGTCGTTTAGTTAATTGTTCGTATACAGTAATGCACGATTTAATGACGTCATACTGTGACGTCATGGTTCGTCTTATTCCCTACTCAATACATCACACGATCTACTTGATTCTACGCGATCATCACGTGATCTACTTGATTTCACAAAACTTGATTCTCTCACTGCGCAAATATTACTATTCATGAATGAATTGTAAGAAGTATAAATAAAACTCGAATTTAAAAAGTTTCCATCAACCTCTTTTGTGATATATCAAATTGAGTTGTGAGAAAGCTAACCGTTGTACGCAGTGCTCGCATGTTTAAGATTCCTCCGCGCAAAGTGGATGCTTATAGTTGTGGATATCTGTTTACTCTGAAGTATGGAATCGCTAGGGAAGGTTGCTGCAGATTTAGCTACTTCAATTCTATCCAATCCAGACAAATACGACTTGGTTTCCAAAGCCTCTTTTTCCTTCATCCGAGACGTGAGGCTCAACAGGCGAACGAGAGCTTCAGACACCGACCTAAGTGTCTCTGTGGTACGAACCAATAGTGGTTCTAGACGTTTTCAATATTCTGCTTCTAGTCTTTTCAACTCTTTATCCTCCGATAGTACGTAACGCATTTAACATGTAAAATTCGACCTGTTAAAAGTTGTTGATGGCAAAACAGTGTTTTTTAAAGAAGCTGTCTTCATTCGCAGACAGTTTTGCACTAGTCAATTGAAACCCCCACCCCCTGGACAGAGCGGGGAATTTAACATTTAAGTGGTGTTAAAGTTAGACATTTTCCCCGGTCATCAGGGATACAATCATTGTTAAAACCCCCTCTACGTACCATGGCCCCGCTAGTTTGGGTCGTTGCATTACGATAAACGTAATTAAGATTATTGTTCTTTTATTCCCAAATGTTTCCTCTTATGGAACATT
This sequence comes from Heteractis magnifica, assembly GCA_011763375.2. Lineage (NCBI taxonomy): Eukaryota > Metazoa > Cnidaria > Anthozoa > Actiniaria > Stichodactylidae > Heteractis > Heteractis magnifica. Next base: position 10,329 of record JAADYU020081010.1, read on the forward strand.
TTAAATTTCAAAATGACTTGACACTTTATTTAAACAGTAATTATAAAGAACCTATAGATAGTGATTGAAATACTTCCCATTATTTAACGAACACAATTGGAAGCCCAGACGTAAAAACTAACCCCGATATAACGGATAAATGTCAACGTGCGATAAAAGACTATCCAGTTCCGATCGACGTTAAAATCCCCGCTAAAATGCTTCGCTATTGAACGCAGGCGTTAAATTCCCCGTCCCACCGTAAAATTCATGCTGTTAAATACACGTTAATTCCCCGCCCTGTCCCGTTCGGGGGGGGGGTTCAATTGCCAGTGTATTATGACTACAGCTAAGTACGAATGTTACTCATGTTACAGGGCTCCCGGGAATAAATGGATTTTTTGAGTGGGAATGTGTCCATCCCCAGGGAGGGGGTGTGCGTTCAGGTTCAAAAACAAGGTTGGACTGGAAACCCCAAAACGAAACGTTTAAGGCTAAAAGACGATAACATTGTGCGAAGTCTTGCCGATCGAAGAGAAACCTAACCACAAACAAAGAATAAAAGGTTACACTTATATTACAAACTACTCTTGCATGAAAACATCCTGCCGTTAGACTTGATCGCTTGGTTTCTTGACGTTTATGGTTCAAAACTGGGAGATGAGTAAATATTAACATAATACAAGCATTCATCGAGTCGATCGAGCCTGAGTTTTATTGCGGTGGCCAGGGTTTTCTTGTAAAAACGGAAGTAAGACAGTGTGCAAATAGAACCTGAAAGTATATTTACTATTAGGCAATGCTATTCTGATCATGCAGCCTTACCCTTGCAAGATTCTGTTTTATTGGCCACCATTGAAACGAGGAACAACGGTTCATAGTTACATTAACTTGAAGTTCAATTCTTTAGGTACGTGACAATGTTTTCGTCTTTCGGCTTCAGACAATGCAATACCACGTGATTTTTACGAACTAGCCGTTACCATAGATACAAGTTAGTGGAATCCATGTTCTGACGAATGACAGGCAAAGTTGAACAGCATTTCCCAATGTACTCAACGACGCTGCAGTAAAGCTATCATGGAATCTCTCGGCATTGCGGAATTAACTGCGTCCATCGCACCCTACCTGGATAAAGTGTCTCAGGTTCAAAGCGCAGTTCAGGTTATTGAATCGCAAAGTCCTGGTTTGACAAATCTGTTCGGTTTGTTTGCGGAAGGAGGAGGAAGAAGAAACGAGATGAGCATTTGCAACGGAACAGATTGTAACATCCAGCTTGTTAAATGGTACCTTCACTGGGGCCATGTTAAAGTACCGCCGAATCCTTTACTGGAATCCATGAGAAAAGACGAATGTTTGTTCCATAATGCTGGTAGCTGGGCCTGTACAGGCTCTAGTGGTATCGTTACCTACCAACTAGATGACAAAATCAACTTGCACATTCTGTGGGAATGTCCTTATAACTTTGATTTTTATGACAACTACATTGGGCTGATGTTAACCTCGGAGCCTCATCTCAAGATCCCAGAGAAATGCCTGTTCCTGAGCATGTTTGAAGATTGGAAAAACATGGGAAGACACCCTCGAGCTGGAAGTTCATACGATCTTGTCTGCTGTGGTCCAGGTGACGGCAGTTCGAGAGATGCTGGTGGATCGAAGCCGTATGGTCATAAAAGGCCTTGCAAGGTACAAGATAGTCACTATACAGTGTATGCTACAATGGGAGACCGTCATGCTACTGTGAGCAAGATAGTAATCCGCAACGACTAGACTAGATGATAAAGTGAAGATTTTAGCTTAGTGTGGACCTAGTGTGACTGGCTTCTGACTAACCGTTCGAGAACTAGATAGAAACCATTTGTTCTACTCAGTTTTACATTACATTTATGGATGACGCGCAAGACTCGATGATGATATAATAGAAGGTTCTACTACTACTAACTGAAATTCGATCAATTTATTTTCGTCAAAACTAACAATTGACTTTGAATGATATTCAGTTGTGTGGCTTCAATGGGTTTCTATTTGTGTACACTTTCTAGATATAATTTAATAAGTAGACACTGTAAGGACTAGTCTATGACGTCATTACAGGTATTGGTTTGCGCGCACAACTAACCTTCGTGTAATGTATGCGGGACTGTCCATTCAACTTTGACTTCCATGATAACTTCATCGGGCTGATGTTAACATCCAAACATAAACTTCTTAGTCCCGATGAAAAGTTATTAAAAAATATATACCAGGATTGGAAAGACTTGAATTTAAAACCCGATAAAGAGAGCGACTACGACCTTGTTTGTTGTGGGGGGCGGGCAATAAACCGTGGGGCTATTCCAGGTCCTGTAAGGTACGGGATGATCACCATACGGTACTTGCAACCATGGGAGATCGAAATGCGACAACAAGCAAGATTACGATCTTGAGTAACAATTATTGATCATGGCAGACCATATATCGCAGGGCTAAACGATCGTGAAGAAACTCTTTACATTATACATTGTTTTTTTTTAACGTTAATTTAACGGAAGATACATTGATGTGAAGCGGAATCATTCAGAATTGTAAATATAATGCATGCCTAAAGTCTGTTTGTTTGTTTGTTGTTAATGTTGTTTGTTTTTTCAATTTTAATGCAATAAGAGAAAATGGGACGATGGGACTGCAAGTGTGTACATGACCATGATTGAACAAGTAGGAGACTGGGCCTAGTGTCACGCACTGCACATGTCACGCTAGTAAAACTCAAAATGGCTGACATACATGTATTCCTCGTGTTGTTCTCCTTTTCTATTTTCTTTTGCAATATTCTGCGCTCTTCGGTCACTGCAGTGTCTCATACAGAAATGGTTAAGCTATCTGGTGGTAGGTTTCGAATGGGAACTGACTCAAAAGACATCAAAGATGGTGAAGGTCCTTCAAAGATGGTCAAAGTGAAGGGGTTTTTGATTGATAAATACCCTGTCACGAATGAAAACTTTAGAAAATTCGTACGAGAAAAGAAATATAAAACTGACGCTGAAAAATATGGCTGGAGTTTTGCGTTCTTTTCTGCCGTGCCCGAGAAGACTCTGTCTAAGATTAAGCAGTCGGTTCAGGTACGTGAAAATAGTTTGAAAGGCTTGGACCACATGTGGAATTCTGGCTATAAATTATTCATAAGATTAAATCAAAGTTCTATATATTGTTTAGGGTGCACCATGGTGGGTTCCAGTGAACAGAGCTTACTGGAGGCAGGTAAAGACAGTAGTCTATCATGTGCATGCTAGGACATGGTCATCATATTCACTGGTTTCTTATGCAGCTGTCAGCAGCTTCCCTGACCCCTGGGCTAACCATGGAGATAGTTGGAAGAATACAGGGAGATTGGATGCAAACATTGCCCCTGGGGTTGGGAAAATGCTCAACTTTGTTTTATGGTTGGGAAGTTGGGGTTGGGGAACTGGTTTCCAGCAAAATGATGGGAGATTGTAGGTCATGGAAAACACCCTAACCAGGGGACTTTGATAGAGGGTCCTGAAGGGGGGGTCCTAATCCCATTTCCCAGCCCAAAATTTTGCAAAATCCCAGTCCCATTTAT
>JAADYU020081121.1:0-13886 GCA_011763375.2 Heteractis magnifica
GAAATATTTTACCATTCAACTATTTACTTCATGTAGAATCAATACTGAAAGTATTGTCTCAGGGTTCATGTGCACTTTAATGTATGAATTATTACCTGTGATTGTACATTGGCACCAACAGCTGATCCACCCTGGTATTCGGAGCCCATCCCACCATTCATTTGTACCCCTGCCATGTACATCTCTCCTGGCTGCTGAGATGCCATTGACATCTGAGGCTGTGATGTAGGTGACATCCCTGGTGCATTCATCGGGAATCCTCCTACAAAAATAATTTACAAAAATGAGAAATAATTCCTCCATCATGATGTCACTGACACACAGACACTGCCATTAAACCAAAATGTCATTACAAAAAATACTTTTTTCTATCTTATCACAACCTAAATACATGAAACATGCACAAACATAAAATGCTTTCATCAGATTGACAAAATCAATAATTAAAGTATAATAAAAAGGGTCTGTAAGATAACAACAAACCTTGTGTAGAGGAAGGAACACCTGTCCCTCCAGACGGCCCATTTCCAGTTGGTTGAGGCTGCCCCCCCTGACTGGGTGGTCTTGCAACTGCTGCTTGAGCTGCTGATTTAGCAGCATATAAACTAGCTTCTTCTTGAGCTTTTCCAATATTCTTCTTGTATCGAATGCGCTTATTACCAAACCAATTAGATATCTGGGAAATACGAGATAAAAAACAGTTTTAGTTATCACATCTATGCTTGGGACTGAAACTTTCTCTAGTGATAATATTAATTTTCACAGCACATTTCCTTTATGATATTTTCTGGAACTACAGAGTGTTGTGTTGTCAGTTGGAAGCCCTGGATTAAATTTATAATACAGTAATTACATAATGGTTAACTAAAGAGTAAATTTCTAAAACTAAAAACTAAATTTCCCCACAATTTCTCACAGCAGTAAATGGGATAAAATTCCAAAAGTCAAAGTGTTTTACCTCAGGACTATTATTAGTATTATCATTTCTTTATTCTTATTAAAGTCTTAAAATAGAAAATAACATAACCTGTGGTTGCAAACCTCTACTTTTCATAAAATAAATAATTAAAATACCTATTTTCCAAACATTCCTTTTCCCATTATTAATTTACCTAAAAGTACTGATGTCACTTTGGTTTTTATGATATTAAAAGTTATTTCACAACAACTGACCAAAGCATAAATTCATTAAAGTTTTCTCCCCAACTACTTTATTAAATTGACAAGTTGTATCCTTAAATGTTGCTGTAATGGAAATTTTGACAGTCTGGTAGATGGAGTTCTTATTCAATTTACAAAAAGTAGCAACCTTTCTATAGTCAAGTGCTTTTTGTCTATCTATGATTGATCATTATTTTCACACTTTATTCATCCATGAATTCTTATAATTAAGCATAGAGCAGATTTAATTGTATGACTGTAAAAAGCTTGCAGTACAAACACAGTTGTGACATGGTAAGGCACATCAAAACATCACAGTCACAGCAAGACACTGTAAAAGGACAACATTTTTAGTTTTATCTCAAATCCACTAAGAAAATATTTTCTGACTATAAGTTAAGAAGAAACTCACCTGAGCAACGCTAATATTACACTTTCTAGCCAATTCTTCTTTTGCTTCTTCACTTGGATAAGGGTTACTCAAGTGTGAGTAGAAATATTCATTCAAGATTTCAGTTGCTTGCTTACTAAAGTTGCGTCTTTTTCTCCTAGATTGAAGCATGATGAAAAACTGTTAACTCTTCAATAAAACTTTGATGACCCACTGTCTGGAGGGCTTGAGAAATATTTATTTTATCATCAGTACATAACTGCTTAAGTTTCAGGACTGATATGGTATAAGGTACAGCAAGAGTGCTTTAAATTAGATTAATATCAAAATAATCATCTAAAATAACTCAAGCTTCCAAGTCTATACCAAGCTGTATTGAGTTATTGGTAGAAAGAAAAAATATCTTAAAACCAGGGGTCCATTATCAAGTTAAGTTAATTTTACTTGGACAATGATAAAATCTTCAGGTAAATTGCAAAAAACATCCCAGAATGTCTTATTTACCTTGCATCTAAGAATCTTGATCTAAGTATCATGACTGCTTCACATGTACTTTGTTTGAGCTGCATTTGAATGGCACTAAATTTCCGATGAATAATTCCAACCATTCTTTCAATTTCCTTGGGTGATATAGGGCGTGTGCGGGACTGCTCTCGTAGTAAATTCATTACGTGTGTTGTAAACTCACTGCAAGCCTAGAATAATAATAATAATAAAAATTAATAAAGCTTGAGAAAGCTAGACTTAGAATAAGATCTTGGCATAGAGAACAATATTACTGTCATTGTTACTGGCGTGCAGTACCATAAGCCACCCTAAAAGGTTGGCCAATCAGATAGTGAGAATTTGCTTCTTGGATACAAATAGTTCTCTTGCAACTGAATTTATGCTGCACAAATTCTTTCTGAGTGGTTGACTTGAACTTGTAAAAAAGTACATTGTGGATCTATGGTAGTGCATGCATTACATAGTCTGTAACAAAATCTAATTCAAAATCAGATCTGCGGCTGAAATACAAAGGTATATATTAATTTTACCTGTTCGTATTTTTCCAGTTCAGTGTGATAAATCTGTCTTATTTGGTTTAGTTTGTTTCTATATTCAGAATGTTCTGATTGGTTCTCATGTACCCCAGCTGCAGCAGCGGCAGCAGCAGCTCCCCCCTTCTCTGGCCCAGCCACCCCCTCTGCCAGGAGCATGTTGTCCAGTCGCATGAGCTGTGGGTCTGGTGGTTCATCTTCTTGGGATCCACGAATACTCAATACTGTTTGAAAGAAATGCAGACATTCATTAAAACAATCACTGTATGAGCAGAAAGTGTGTATAACTATATATTATAAACTTGACTTAAATTGCCCCACTTCATTCTCAAAATCATGAATAATTAATTATGAGAAAACAAAGTAACTCACCACTGTGATGGTGACTTGGATATGTGATCTTAATCATTATAAAATTTTTCCAAATTTCACCTTGATTTTTTCTGAGAATTTTTCATCATTTGGAGAAACTAGATCAAGCACTTGAAAGAGTGCATCATCTCTGCTGCACCTTGTTTTTATCAATCCACTTCTCAATATTTGAATGTTGGATGAACACTCTTCCTCATGTTTTATCTATTACTTATGACATCAAGTCAAAATCATCTATTGTTTAAATGGTAAAGATCAGAACAGTAGCAACACAAAGAAAAATAATATTTAAGTTTGTTTTGTCGACTGTGGAAAAGCAATAACAGCCACCAAATACAATAAAGAATGTGCACTGAACATCAGTATATCTTATATTTAGAAACCAAACAAATTGAGAGCAAACTTTTTTAGCACAGTGAATTGTTTTACATTTCTATAGTTGTCAAAAATTCTGTCCTCCCTGGTAAAAATGCCTTGGCGTCATAATGAAATAGGGCAATTAACACATTGGCTCTGAACATCAAAGAATAAGAAAATGAATACCATTCTTATCAAAGTGAAAGATGTAGATACTGTTTATAAACCACTCAGACAAAAATGAGTTTTTGAACTTAAATCTAAAGTGCAATCTTTAAATAGATAAAATTAACTTCAAAAATACTTTTGTTCATGAAAAACAAAACATCATTAATAATTTAGAGTTAAAATAAAAGTTAATCCAAAAATCCAAAATAAAAAACATATTTAGATATATCAAAAATACATAAATTCAAATATAGAACCTGTGAAAAAATGGAAAAAAGTTATATCATTTGTAGTCATAAAGTATTTTTTCATTGTTTCTAAAAGTAAGAAACTCTTTGTTCCTAATTAAAATTAATATGTCAGTTATTGGTAGAGCAGTCATTTCATTAAATGTAGAGTTTAAATGCATCATTGGTATTATCTCTTACTTCGGTGTCCCTTTACAATCTTTAGATGAAAAATAATTTTTTAAAGATTTTCTATAATTTCTTATAAATTTCATTATTTTACAATGAAAAATAAAAAGATAGATAAAATTGTAACATAAATTTTACATTAAAAATAAGCAAACATCTTTATTCTTCTTCCCAGGTTGAACTTCTTGGCAAGATTCGTGGCAAGATCTTATCATGATCTTAAAAGATCTTATCATTCATGCAAGCTTGTTTTTAACAAGAATTTTTGCAGTCTTGAGTACTGAATTTAGATGTGCATTTTAGAGAAAAACAAAGGCAAAATAAAAAGAATAGATTAAAGTAACAGGAGTGAATTCCACTAAGCCATAATCCATTGTTGAAATGCAAACAATGGAAGCAGGTTACAGGTCGTATTCTAAACATTTGAAGGTTGCTTGAGTCTTAATTAATGGTTGATTGCAAAGCCAACAAAGCACAACACATTGTTTTATAATAAACTAGAAGTTTTTTACATGTATTTTAAGATATATATATACCTTATCTATTTGAAAACCTCTGGAAAAGGTCACATTTTTTTCTTAGATAAATATTCAATCCTTCATTCAGGTACAAAACTCACTTTTGAATTTAATAGAAATTTATAAGTGAAATTAGCAAAAGAAATTGTAGTTTTAAGTATATTCTTTTTATAATTTTCATGATTTTCAGATTAGAATATAATATAGTTGAGTTTAATCTGTTAAAAATAGTGGTCACAAAAACACACACATACACATGACAACACCTGAACAAACAATAGACTGCGTCAGTTATTGGAAAGAGCTAAGCCTAATCACACTTTTCATCGACTCCCCAATCGAAAAGAAACACAAATGAAGACAAAGCTCTTGTTCATCTTGTCGTGACAACATCCCCTTAATGAACTGTTTTAAAGTGAATTATGGTTGGACTTAGTGAGAAGGCAATCAATCTTCTGTAAAGAAAATACATTTTAATGGTTTATCATAAACCCAACAAAAAAGCCAATATCCTAAATCCTAAGTGATCTTCCTCATTATATTTTTTCCTACAGTAGATATATAGGATAAGAAGAAATTCTAAGTTGATGATGAATAAAACGGATAGGTGGGTGTAAAGGAGCTTTGATAAAAAAAGTTTTTTTCAATAGCTTCACAAACAAAACCTGAATTTTCATTGCTATAAAAGGTACTACTAACACAACCAAAATATACACAAAAAAGTGAGTTTATATGATAAACTTATTATTAAGGAAATCTAGTATAAGACGTCTGCATAACCTACAATTTTTCTCGCCTTACTATATATAAATTTGGATGGCTTTCATGACCAGTAAAAGTATCAAATATTCATGTACAATTTTAGTTTTATTAAAAAAACCTCTTAAAATGCTGATAGGTACTTTGATTTAAAGTTGCTATATATTAATAATCTTTTTTTAATGAAAGTAAAGTGAGTCTTTTTTTAACCTTACTTTTTGGTACATTTGGGGTACTTTATTTCTTAAATCTTAATTGCTCTTTCCATAATTCCTTTATTAATTTCGTTTGTATTCACCTCGTCCATTGTGGAAAATCATTAAAAAAAACCCCAAATAAATAAAAAGTAAAAGTACCTATACTATCAACATTGAGTATGCCTTAATATTACAACTGAAAAAGTAAAAATAAAAATAAAAAAATGGATGTGAAAAAACGTTCCAGAGGCATTCAAGTCGACTCCTCAATCCAATATTAAATAAAAAATACCCAATAAAAAATTCTTTTGTTCGTGAAGATATTTTGACGGGCTTTTTACACCTGAATTAAAGAATAATCAAAAAGAAATGATTTTTAAAAGAGAAATGTGGTCTTTTGTTAAGAGAAGAAGGTGGGAGACAAAGGATAAACAGGATTGTTTTATGCATTATGCGGTAAATTCCCAAGCACACTTTCGTGATCCATGTTAAAAAATAGACGCGATCCAATTCTGTCAACGATTTAACTTGTCCTTCTAAGGATTAAAGATTGACCGCTAAGATATTACTTTAAATGAGAAAATAAGGGATAGACAGTAGATCTGTCTAGGTTGTTTGAAATTCTTGAAAAGCTAAGCATATGAACAACGATCAAACTCGATGCTGTGCGCTGCATGATTTTTGCACCCAAAATGTTTATATCTTTCTGGTACTTTAGTGTAGTGCCAATACTAAACGGAAACATTATCAAAGGAACGTCAGATCGCCGAAGCGAAAACCGACATCAGAATTTAGATTATAAGTGAAAATTTCATCCAAAATTAGGCGGGATCATAAGGCAAAAGGAATCGTAAACCGCTCGCCACACAAGAAACATTTCAATGAACTCGTTACAAGAACCTTCACGGGTAGATTCATTCACGTTTACGCTACGACCACAAAGAGATATCAAAGCCACTGCCTCGGGATTACGATAAAACTACGATCTTAATTGAATCGACGAGGAGATCGAAGTTTACCTGTTTTTTCCTTGATCTCGCAGAGAACGTTGAAAAGGGCGGGCTTCAAGCGATGGCAGTTCAAAGCATGTTTCCTATGTGAATGCGTTGAGAAAACAATACATTAACATAAAGCATGGACTGTTGGACAGCTAATAGTATACACAATCACAAAAATGAACGATTTCTTGTCACGGTGGCTCAATTTTGATGCCTCGATTATTCGAACAGCAAACGGTGTTCGATTTCAAAGTTGACTGGTGCACTCACTTGGCTTGTGCTTCATCCAGTGACTGATCTGTGATGCTCATAATCTGCTGCAGAATATCACCGATATCTTGCTTACGGCCGTCTAGATCGTCCGTTTGTTTCATTTCGGTTCCCTGTTGGCCATGCATCATCGATACAGAATTCACAGGCATCGGGGCAGTATGCATTAATCTATCATTTCCTTCCATAGAACCTCTTAGCTCGTCTTCCTTCGGCAAACAATCCAAGATGTCGTCTCACAGTACACGAATTTGATCGATCAAAACCAGACGCTAGGCCGCCTTTTGCACTTTCAACTTCAAAGTATTACTTAGGAACAGGTTTCCCCAGCTGAATGGAATAGTGATGTTGATGTCTTTCGGGATAGCTGTTACTTTTTTTGTGAAAGAGTGTTACGCGCGGTTGGCGGTCGTGTTCTCGAGCTGCCACTCAACTTGTGTTTGAAGCAACGACGTGTCAATATTTTCCGCGTGGGTTCAACTTGATTGACAGCTCTTATACCTCATTACCATATCCAACTTTCAACACATTTCCCCCAAAAACACTTCAAATCATCCCTTATCAATTTTCTATCGACTGAAACACCTACAAGAGGATTTAGACTAGATTAACTACGAGGAATAATTTTTATTAAGAAGACTTAAAGAGCAAACGAAGCCATAGAATACAATTCAGTATATCCAAGATGGCGGACGCTTTTGAGACGATACGTCAATATTCATTTTGGTTGCTATAGTAACAGACACCAGGTGTTGGATGATGGGTCAAGACAAAGGCAAAGTGATAAGTGAAGGCGGTGAAATCCAACAAAAACAAATATGGTGCCCTTTGGCTTGTCCCTCATTTTCGTCAAAATTTTGGACAAAAAACTGACAATTCTGAAGTTAACTAATAATACATGAAATGGTTAGACAGCTTAATGCTCTTTTTTTCTAAGACAGAAGTGTCATTAAAGAAACCTCACGTCGTTTGAAGGACTCACTACCAATATTTTTGTGTATTAATTCCATTTGAAATGGGTAGTTTTTGGCATTGAAAACTCAAAAATATTCAATATTGTATCTTCCATTTTTTTAAATTAACTTTTTTCAGGCGACTCTTAAGCTTCAATCACGAGTATTTTAACACGAATTATCACGCTTGTTCTGGTTATGAACTAAATAAAATAAAGATGCTAATTCTGAACTTTAACTCTTTTTATTTTTATTATTTTATAGTCTATTTTTACTTTTATTACATGAAATGGAAAGTGGAGTATCCTGTGGTTTCATTGCTAAAAAAGTTAATTTGTTTTACTAGTAGAATATTGATTTTTGTTCTTTTGGTGAAGATTGCTTTCGTGACAAGCCCTTACCAAATTAATTGAATCTTGAATAAAAATGCGAAAACGAACAAATAGACTTCTTGGAGGCACAGCAAACTGGTGAATCTTAATTGATGTTCAAGTTTCGTTACTGACTGGAATTTCATACTCTTTTATACATGTTTTACAGTTCCTTTTGGGCTAAAAACAAGTTATTGACATTTTTATTGAAAATTTGTTCAGAATATGTGGTTGGAGGGTTTACGATACGATCTTTACAAAATATTATTATCTAAGGCTGCATTCATTACGTATGGTTTTAGGGGGGACAGGTGAAATTCAGGGGGATCTGAAAATTTTCTTATCAGTTAATGGGGGGATTTCAATTCTTTTTGGACATTGAGGGGGGATGCAGAATTTTATTAAAGCCTACCCTGGGGGGATACATGATTTTTTTCTTATTACAAGGGGGGGATCTTAAACTTTTCCTAGTATACAAAAATTTCACCTGCCCCCCCTCCCCCAGCCATACATAATGAATGCAGCCTAACCACTACACAGCGGTGATCGGTCAAATTTCCTTAACAAAAAATATTTGCTATCAATTATTCATCTTTTCCTCAGAGCCTGACGACTAAAAACTGTACTTTCAGCTCAAAACCAATTAAACCCTTATACACAAATAATCATAACAGAATATGAAATGACACTTTTGCTTCACAATTGTACCTTGTGTAGGTCTCTTAAGCCCTGAGTTTTGCTCCAAGAAATATCTAAATCAGAGGGCCAGTTGTAATCACTGAAAATTTACTGGGGCATCCTGAAGCTTGTGTAGATGCGTTCTTAATTTTCAGTTTACTCGGGCTACCTTCATTATGACTCTTGAAAAAACACGAGAAAGTCATGTTTCGGGACAAAAGATGTTTTAAAAGAAAATCACTTACAACTAGTTTTACAAGTATTTTGTCATAAAATGGTTGTCAATCTGTGAATCTTGACACAAGTCTATTTTTTATTGTTATGTTTTGTTTTTACCATGTTTTTGAACCAGGTTTGCAAACCACCAGTTCAACTGAAAAATGACAGAAATTCTAACATTTTATTACATGTTCTCAAAATAACATTGTATATATTTTAATTTAATGGTTGATTGATTGCAACTGGTAGATTTATTGACTGGGAAGTTTTGATTGATTGGTATACTAATAGTTTTTTACTTGCACTGAGATAATCTTTCTCTATTCCAATCAAGTCACCAAAGAAGGAGAGTTACTGATAGTTCTAAGTATCTTCAAATTAGTGCCTTGTGGACTGAAATGGGATAAGTTGGATGATCAGGAATTCGGACATAAAGGCCCAAGATAGATTTCCACTTTATTGTATTTGATAAACAGTTTTGATTGGAGTTTTCGAGATTCAGCTTGACAAATTGTATCTTTTCTTCCTGTAAGACGGAAGAGAACCATCTGAGGCGTCTCTGGCCAGTCCTATCGGGCTGAATACAGCCTGAAATGATTAATCATGTGGCGACGTTTTACCGTATATATCATGTTCTGGTAATACACACTTTGAAGGCAAACTAAAGTCAATTTGGGCTAAATCAGTCTAGCTAAGCTGATCAAATAATTTTTAGACGAAGGCGAAAGAGATATCTTGTTATGTCTTTTCCACGTCCTTTCGTTAATCCATTTCAGCAATCTTAAAAAATTCAATAAAGACTTACGCATAGAGTATAGTAAGAAAAGAAAGAATGTGCAATTATTCATTGCACCTTTTTTATATTATTGCTTTTATGGCCACGTGAAATGATGACGGTGGTCCCGTCTAGCCTGAAATACAGACCGATTAGTCAGAGGCCACGAAGTAGATCAATGATTTGTTTGAATGTCTAATGTCAAACTTCCCGGCTGTAAAAGTCGCAACTCTCATTTTTCGTTTCTTGAATTCATTCTTTCATTTAAAAAAGATTAAAACGGACAATTGACAAGCGAAATTCCTTGTTTTAGGAAATGCCGAATATTAAATTTAAAAAGCATTTCGTTTACTTTGTTTTCTTGAATGAAGGAACCAAAAAGCACGTACGAATTATTATTTCTTAACCATTTAAAAATAAATGAAAAGTTCTAGAAGCAGCTGAGTTACTCCACGTGTTCCTGTGAAGTACTTAAGTCTTAATATCCAATCAAAATCTAGAATAAGATCAGCCGATCCTAAGCCAGTTTCTCATTGGTCAGCCAGATCATACACGTGATTTATTTCGCCAATTTTGATTGGTTGTTAGCAATTCAGATCCAGCGCGTTTCAGACTCTAAATATTTGAAAGTAACATGACAGTAAACAATGACAAATGCCAAGATTAATGTAATTTTACCCCAGGTAATAAAACGTTTTTCAAGGAATTCCTCTTTTTTATAAATAAATGGAAAACACACAAAAAGGATTCAATCTCATTCACAAATAAAATGAGAGAAAGCATTTCCGTCTTGGTTGATTGTCAAATGGCGCTTAGTTCCCCGAAGCCAGTGTAAACTCTATGACATGCTGTTTGTAGACGGCAAGGTTTAAGTGTTGGCCTCGGGGCTGACACGATGTAAGGTTTTAATACAAAGCGGTAAGGATTAATGGTTTGCTCGTACTAGCGGGAATGAGTCATCAAGCTAAACACGACCTATTTATAAAGCTTCTATTCCCTGGAGCACCCTCACGTGCTAGCAGCTAACGTACGCCACTTTGAGGATTGATCGATCAATGAAGCCATTTTAATGCCGGTCGTTCGTCAAATCCCACAGGGAGCCCAAGTTGATGATCATTTTCGGGAGCTCAGGCGAAGTGGGAGAATATAGGTCAATAAGAAAGTGAGGGATCACCAAAGAATGACGTGATGATGATGTGGAAATCTGTTAAATAATTTGTGACACTCCTTGGAGCCCAAGTAAAATGGTTTTCCGTGGCAATTGACACTCAGATCAGATGTACCTCATCCTGGAGCCCGAGTAACTGGACCATCATCTTCAAGGACAACTAAAGACCCTCACTAGCTCCCTTTTATAACATAATTCGACTCTTAAGGTGGCCGACTACTTTAGTAAAAATTAATTAGAAAACTTTCTTAGACAGCTATATTATACAGAATTTAACGCTGATTCAAAATAAATGAAGAAAAATGGGGCGTCCCGAGCTCGTTTTCGAGATATTGAATATTACGTGATCTTGACAAGTTTGGGAAAGAAAAATGGCGAAAACCAAGCTTCGCACAAAATAATTCATAACTCAAAAACTATAAAAACTATGGAAGTAATTTTCTCAGAAAATCTACTTTAAACATGGACGAGAACTGCATTAAAATAATTAAGAACGCTTTGAGAATAAGCTCAAAATTCAGCATTAGCTTCGCTTTAATGAACCAGAAATCGATCTCAAAACATAACAACAAAAACAGACACAACGCTTTTTTATAAGATAAAGTAGTTTTATCATATTTTGTAGAAAGATTGTTTTTACCTGTTCTTTCAGAAAAGTGAAAGAAAAATATAGGGTCCTGTGCAAAATTTGAGGGTTTTGCACTGTTGAAGTGGTTCCCTAATAAAATTTTGGGTGAAATTCACTAGCTTAGAGCTTTATTTTGAGCGCGCCCATAAATCGAACGCTCTGATAATTAAGGTAGTCAGCCACCTTAATTAAATGTGAAAGTTTTTCATTAAACAGGAATAAACGTTTGTGAGGTGTACGTTTGCGCGCGATATAATTACTCCAATCGCCACGCCGACAGAAAATAGGATGCACAAAAGATGGACGTCCTACCAAGATGAGAGTGAGACCAGCTAGGAGATGATTGCTTTTGTTGCAGTTGTTCTTAATTTGAAAGCTTCGGCAATAAAGGAAGAATACATCAAAATATGATTGAAATAAAATAACCAATAAAAGGAAATCTGTAACACCGTGAAAAAGAGAAATATACTAAATATACACAGCCTATACTAGTTTACTTGCTAGTTTCCATTTAAAATATGAATGAGTTAACTAAGTGTAAAAGTCCATGGTTGTCATGGAAACAAGGGTATGCTCTTTCAGCAGAAGAAATGTTTGCAGGTTATAGAAATTATTTCACAAGAAACAGGAAGTTCTACAGGATGATGAAGCACATAAATTTTGATTACGCGTACAGTAGGTATTGGAAGTTCACTGTGAACCCGGCGAGATAATTTTCATTTCATTAAAACGTCTCTCATTGTTGCTTCCTATTGGTCAGTCCCACCTGATCGCAATCAAATAATAGGAATTTCTGTTTATTTTGTTTATTTGATATAGCTAGCTGAAAATCCATTTAGAAAGTATACAAATACGAATGAAATCAAATTGGTCCTCCCCATTTGAACCGATCAAGTTTCGTGGGTGAACAGAACATCAGGCTCAGTGTGAGAGAAATGTTTACAAGTCCTTCGCACCATCGCTTGTTCTTGCAAGACGTGAAGCTAAACTGACGAGTGTGTTGAGGTGAGTTTGTTGGTTGGAAAACATCTTAACTTTTATAATGACTTTCAAGTTGTGGTTAATGTCGGATATTAAGAGCACTCTTGCAAGAAAAGAGATTTTCAAACGGTCCGTCCGTTGTGTAAACAATCAGCTTCATCTAGTTCGGGCCGTTCATGAATGAACATGTCCAATCATTGAACATCCTAAAAGGTCTTAGAAATAAAAGAAAGGGAAGTGCTTCGATGACAACATAACCCCTGGCGCGAAAAACAGTAGACTGACTCGAATTATTTATTAAAATTTTATGAAGGCATTAAAATATAATTCCAATAATTTAGCTAGTTCATGCAATTAAAGTAGAAAAGTGCTTCAATTCATGAAGATTTCTTTTGACTTCCCTAGCGTTTCTTCCTAAGCAGTCTTTACTCGTCAACTTAACTGAGCTCTTTAGCCGTGTGGCACCCTGAGGTAGTTCAGGAAGTTGTCTTATAATGAAATAAATCAATTATACGTTTATGATTAATAATTTTGTAAAAGTTGGAAGGGAGGAAGAGCCGTGCAGGAACGTCCTGTGAATGTTGACTCTGGTATCGCAGTGAGAACGGCGCCCATATAATGACATGGAGGGGACTCCGTATCGGGTAGGAAACGGTACGACAAATTCAGCCATAGCTGTGCTTTACCGTAACCGTAACTGTGTGATGTTATTGAATGATTTACGCGAAGAAACAGGAAGCCATTTCAGTGTTACTGCATACCAGTAAAGTACACGAAACTAGACCGCTCTAACAGCATAACTTCAAGTGGAAACGTCTGTATTTCGTGGTGAAGTTTCTAATAAACGACCCACTAATAGCACATCACCAGATAAGTAAAAGAATATTGTAAAAACAGTAAATTTGAGATTACTTTTATCATTGGTATAGCATTTATGTCTAAGCTTTTATCTCACTTTATCTCTGTGCTATCTTTTCATTTCTTACCGACCAGTGTTAATTAAGTTGGATTCGATTATCGTATGGTGTTTTTCTTGCTCTTTCTTCCTGTACTTCTTTAGCTTTGGGTTTTTATTCACTTCAGTGTTTTATCATTGCTTGATATTGTAAAGTGCTCTCTGCGAACAGAAACAAAATGGTGATGAAACTGGTCTGTTCAAAAAGCCTGATGAACTGGTAATCCTTGATAAAAGATGCCAGAATCATTAATATAATCCAGTGAGTACACAAAGGTCGGGGGCGTTTATCCAGTAGGAATACCTTACGCTGTAATAATCTTCGACCGATCTTAATTTTACAGTAAGTTCAAAATAGCTTAGGTGTTTTCCATCTGTGGGTATTGGGATTATGGGATTACACCTATTTACCAATGTGCCTGACTTACAGCTAGCTTAAAAGCCGTGCGATATAAATGGAAACTAGCGAGTAAACTAGTATAGACTGCGTCGGTGTGTAATAAATACAATA
>JAADYU020081343.1:0-29325 GCA_011763375.2 Heteractis magnifica
TTTAGATTGTTTGTTGATTGTTGTGAGTGTAAGTGTGGCTTTGGAGATGAAGTTTGAGGGTTTAGTTTTGGTTCTCGCTTCTGGGTCTGGTTTTTTGTATTTACTGAGCATGTACATTTGACGCGTAGATTTTGCTGATTTCTTTTTGTGTCTGATATGATTGTGTGTACGTATGTGTGTGTGTGTGCTATATGTTTGTAGGGGTGGTCTGGGTTAGTTTTAAGATATTTCATGGCATTGGACTGGGACTGATGTCACAGGGAATTCCCCACCCACCCACCACCCACACAAGAATTTCGCTCCCGGGAGGGCCAAATTCGGGGAGAGGAGCGTGGTGGCAAATTCCCGGGACACCGGGCTGCTTCTAGCTAGGTTCAGTCAGTCAGTCAGTGTTTGGGGGTATGGGGTGTGGCACGGGGTATTGTATGTAGCGGTGAGTTTGGCATTACATGTAAGAATCGGTCGTACGTCACGTGAATGGTGAATTCACCTGTTAAATGCGATAGTCGTAGGTTGGGCGCGATATGTATGTTCAGGTGGGCTAGGAATTGCGAGAGAATTCATAATTACGAAACGAATTACATATTTATCGAAAAAACTGGATTCTTTGTTTATCTAAAACAACTGACTGATGAATTCCACTATCATTGATAGGATAAGTATTTTGCCAGTATCTTGTAACTGATAGTAGGATATTGTTAGCCAGTATCAGGTAATGCATCCACGGCAGAAAGGGCAAGAAGCGTTACTCGCATCTCAAACATTTCCCCGCCAGCAGTTCTCCAAAACCCGGCTGAACTGACAAGGTAGTCCATTAATAGAACCACTAACATTACTGAACTGGACACCATTGGGTAAAATATTTTATAATGGCGTCATTCTACTACAACTACCAGAATACCTCACCAACGTTTATTTTTATTTTTATTTAATGTTGACTATGGAAAGGCGCAAGGGGTTCTGGTACTTGTAGTATGTAACGTTATCATGAAAATGGTCTACTAAACCATCTAGTGTTCTGGGAAGTCCTTGAAGACTTATCTTTAAACAGATTGGAGGGGTCTTGAGAAATTATTCTGTAAGTGAAAGCTAGTGCGTGTGTCAGATACTGATGCATGACTCTTATTTTATTGGTTTCCCTTAGTAGTGTATTGGCTATATAACAAAAAGACTCCATATTAATTTCAAAGTTAGATATTGTTTAGCGCTCTTCGAACCAGGCTTTATTTAACATTTCGAATTCGTTAAAGCGAACGCAGATGTGTCCTACATGTGGCAATAGTTTACATGGTCTCCTATATCACTTTTTCTTCTTCTTTTTTCCCTTGCACTTGATTATAGATATCAATAATTTCTGGAAACAAAACGTGACAGAATAGTTCTTTGTGAGAGAGTATCAGATATCGAGCAGGACAAAAGAAAATGTTATAAAACTTTATTCGAGGCGCGTCACCAAGACTTACACCCTAGACTCCATGTCTCTTATTCTCAAGAAAAACTCCGACTCTTATATTTTACTTTTTAGTTTAATATACTCATCGTTAACTGATGTTTAACATCATTAGGATAAAGACAAAGGATTAAACACTGTAAGGTGAAGCGTGCGCGTTCTCAAATACTCTTAAAGACTACAAATATCACGCGCAATCAAAACAATATGGTATACGTTCGGGAAGAAAAATAAGAAGTTAACTTATGCACCGCTTAACTTTATGACTGATGTTCCAAAATGACATTAGTTTTTCAAATAAAATTGATCAGTGTAAATGAACAGGAAATATGCGATAATCCGACTCGGAATTACATATTAAATGTGGCGTGATGTATATTGCCGGTCCATATGCTTTAATTCTAAGTATTCCACGGTAACAATATTCATATATTGTGGCTCGTATTCCCATTCCGTATGATGTATTAGTCATGAGTCAATGAAATAGTCATTAGTTAGTCCATGGAATGAGAACAGGCTCTAGGCATGTGTATTGGGCAATTAAACACTCGTCCTTTTTCGTTCGGTGGAACTGGAATGACAGCGACAGCTGCTGGTGAACTTAGGCGTATTGTCCACTTGACGCGATCATCAAACGACTTTGTTTTAATTTCATTGACTTGGAATGGTTGAACAAGTTTGCTAAATATTATGTTCTCTAAATAGACTATTATCAGTCCCACAGTGCAGTTATTTTTTAAGTTTTTTGTTCGGAAAACGACATAATGAAATGAAAGGACCTAAAAAAATGACTTCCGTTTTGGAGTTTAATAGCTTAGAGGCTGATAGTATCGGGTAAATTTCCTCGAGGCATAGCACGAACCATTGAAGATATTAACTACATTTTTCATGTATTTCTTTAAGATCTTCCTGGTTATTCATGCTTTTATTGCGCCGCTTAAGAAAACTGCAAACAAACTTAAATGACTTGTTAAAATGCAAATCTTTGGTGTACTAGCTCTATAGCTTTTGTTTTGTAAAGAGCCCGAACGACGTAACGGGTGCAAGACGTCTTTGTCAGTGTATCAACTTTACTAATTAGTTAAAATGGCAAGTTAATGACAAGTCCACGGCAAACTTACAATCGTTATTTGTCATTATCGATCAGGCATTCTCATTTTGTTATATAAAAGAAAGAGAATAGAGTGTGAGACAGATTGAAAGCTTCGCGGCGTGTCGACTGGCTGGCTCACGACGACGTCTAAAAAAAAAAAAAAAAAAAAAAAAAGAAACCGAATCACTCTGAAAAACCTTTATGGAGCATTTGTTTTCAACAAGAAAGGAGAATGAAGTGTAGATGAGAAAATTGAGATGGCATCTGAAAAAAGCGCAGTATTTGAACGCTTTAGAGCTGTGATAACATTAAACAGTTTGTCCAGTCACTCTTGAATCCAGTCAGTTAGCTACAAAAAGTACATCGTAAGCTGTAGTATCAACACTGATCTCTCGAATCTCTATTAATACGATAAACCGGGAAAAATGAAAGTTTACTCAATTTTAAAGTAAATGGTTAGTACATAGGTTATCTCGGCTGGTGAGCGACCGCTTGCTAGAGCCTGGAACTGCCCCGAGATTATCGCCGTGGAAGTGGGAGAGCATTATATGGCAGCGCACTGTTGTAGAAGTCTTAAGAACCCCTTTTATAAAGTGATTGGGTACATAAAACAGATGTATTAACTATAATATATCATAAGCTGATGGGTAGGTATTTGGAAAGACTTGGTAGGGCCTGTAAGGTTTGAAAATGATCAATTTACATTTTTTAAATTCTTAGTTTTTGGGCGAAAAATTCGGGGGTCATCTGCTACCAATACCATAATGTTTCATTGAAGAACAATAAAACGAAATTTCAATCCAAACAAAAGCAGCCAGAAGATATCACACTTGAGGAACAACAGCCTACACTGACGAAGCCCGTTTTTTATCCCACGCCACCGACACAGGTTAAGTGTGTTGCGTGTGTCAGTGCCGTCAACAAACCACAATAATCTTGAATAAAACCTATCAAGCCAAAAACAAGTCAGTCATCTCAGTACTCTAGTATTTCTCAAGTAATTTGTTTTGCGCTGACAGCACACAGAGCAGCAAGTCCGTTTTTTTATTGTCTTTTAAGACGTTTTGCTAAGAGTCTATCCTACAACTCGGCTCAATTCATTAAGAGTTGACTAAAATAGGTGTCGTACTGTAAACCTCCATCTGGCTGGTCTTTATACTGTGTGATTTACCTCTCAAACGTCCGCAAGGGTGTTGATATTATTCATTAGTATATTATGATTTTATTATGATTCAATGATTCTTTTTCTCGCTTAATCTTTGGGTCTTCTAAAGACACTTTACGCACGTGTGCGGTTTCATTGATCACTCAACCCCAACACGACCAAATACTGTCACGGCCCTCTTTATATCACTTGTCCAAACTTTTGTTTGAAGACGGTTCTATGTATCTTTATTAATATATCTTTAGGGTATCGCTTGTACAGCAGTGAGCGGATAGCTAGCTCATTAAATACCGTCTCTTAATCTGTGTGGAACTGAAATGAAACACAAGTTTATCAGATCACCTCCCGCCTCGGGTTTGTTGGGATTCAGGTTTTGTTTACTTCCATGAAAGTTTATTACACGAGCGTACAAAGGAGATTGATCTAGACACAGTGGTAAACCCGTGCCTTGAATTCGAAAATAAAACACCAGGGTTAAAATAAATAATTCAAACATTGGCAGGGGCCTGAGTTTGTGTGCTTTCCTTACAAAAAAACCGTTACAGGTTATTGTGTTTGCGTAGCGAACTCAAGTACTCTTGTTCTGTATCCTTTCTCTTCAATCTCTTTCTTTTTCTTCTCTCGTTTCTTTTATAGTTGTGTGCGTATTTCTAATTTTTCGTTGAAGAACAGAAATAACAGCGCATATCCATGTTGGTTAATCTCTGAGTAACTCTCCCATGACCGGCAGTGTGACTAATTCCGTGTAGTTTTGGCATAAGTTTTTGACGGAGTTGGGTTCAAAAAATCAAAATATAGCCATCGATCAAGGATCATAAAATCAATACGTTTACCGCCTCATTACATAGAGTACGCGACAAAGGATTTCACTTATTCAAAAAATACGATAAAAAAGGAGAAAAAGACAAGAAAAAGAGACTATGAGAAGAAGAACTCAGAAGAACTAGAATATGAAGGATGGGAGAAATGATTAAAAAAGAAAGAAAAAAGACAAGAAAAGTAAAAAACAAGTTAAGTATAGAGCAAATATGAAAAATGGTGACAAGAATATCAGAACCTGGAACACAAACACGACAAAAGACAATAAAAAAAGTTGAAAATCTTACGAAAGAAAACACGAAGCTACAGGAACAATAACCTCAACTAAACCTTTTGCTACATTCGTCCATCGTAATCTCAATAATATTCTATTTCAATAAGGAAGGAGATGAAATGCAGTTGGCAGTGTATATCCTTAGGTTATTGTAAGAGCAAGGTAATAAGTAGAAGTATTAAAGCACAATAGATCTTTTAAACCCGAAGTAGTAAACATTCGGCCGAGAGAAAACAAAGGAAAATGCCTCATTGTCACCTGTTCTACACATTGTACTTTCAAAGCACCAAAACTAGAGTGCAGAAAACAAGACAAAGATCAAAGAACAGAAAAGAATCCCTTAACTGATTCGTTGTTGCATTGAGAGTCAGAAGTGTCTTTATGATTTAAGCTATTTAGCAGCCAAATAACAGCACTACCCGACTACAGGATCATCCAGTCATTTAGGTTTTCCTCGCGCCCGAGAGGCCATTTGTATCCAATCTGTCCGCTTTCGATACCACAGGGGTCATTCGCTTCCCTCAATGATAATTCTCTATAAATTTGATTATTCCCTTTGATGGATGATACAACCTGATCTACTACTGGGTGTAGTATTTGTTTTATATTTCTAAACTTTGATTAACACCACAGGGTGTCTTTGTTACTCGCTCCACTCTGATTCTAACATGGGTTTTTTTGCGGCGAATTTTTTTCCAGCGCTTGCTTATCATACTGCTAGTCTAGCTGGGTTATTTAGACTCGAAAACCTTTATCGGGCTTACGAATAACGAATCGAAGAAAGTGAATAATTAAAGGGGAAAATTAAATATTTCAAAATGAACAAATTATTATTTCAACTGTACTGAAAGATTAAACCTAATTACACCGCGTTTTGTTTTAATAAAGAAATTTAATGATTTTTTACTTTGCTTAGATTTCATTTTGTAGGAAGCTATTGTTCGAAATTTTGTAACTTTATGTAATTTAATAATTTCGGAGTAAAATAGCCTAATATGAAGAGGAGAATAGCGTATTATCATGTAATAATGAAAGTGGCAAGATTCACTGATGAGTCTGTAGTTTGAATCCACACTTTGAGTCTATTTTATCAGCCATCGATTGGTTTTATCTTTCATTTGCGTTTGCTCAGATTTTCCCAATCTCAAATGGACTGTGAGCAAAATGATCTAGTAGCGTTGATATTTACCGTATTTATTTGGAAAACGAAGGTAATCCGATTGTAGCTGTTTTTTTATTGATTTAACTATAATGGACGTGGATGACTGTGTGCCGAGACTAAATAAAACAAAACGTCAGTGGGAATAAAACGAATAGATTGAGTTATAAGTATAGATGGTCGGTGCCTCCCGAAGTATACTACTCTTTAACTAATGATCGTTTGTACCGATGTCAAAAGCTCCCATTTTCACACACCTAAACACTGGTATCTAAGCCTTAAAGCTGCTAATAGTAGGCTGAGAACCATCTTTAGAATTCGCCTTTTCCAAAACTAATTAAAATTTTCAGAAGAAATTTAATAAGAGTCGGTACTCGTCTGTAGGAATAGAATGCGAAAGGATCATTCAAGTCGGAATGGTCTTCACCTGTTTTTTTTTTTCTGACCTCGAGAGAGACGAATCTTGTCATGAATTGGTTGTAGTTAACGAAAATACAAATGAGAGAACCAGACGTTTATGGCTTATCATTAATGCTTTTTAAACCTAGGTGCATCTTAGTGCCATTCGATGCGGAAATTGATCAAAAACGCGATAATTTTTTTTGACCATCCCAAGAAAGGCGGTGACTTGCAAGCTTAATTTCACATTTAGACAATTTTATAAAACATTTTGTGGCACACTCCAGTGTTAGTAGGCATTTATCTATATTGTTCTTCTAGATTTCATCAGATGTATTATTTTTCTGCTGTGTTTCATGACGCTTTTACTTCAAATCTATACAAAGATCTAAAGTCGTACAATTCTGTCAAACAGACTTCGGATAAAGTCCTTTTAGTGATGCAAATTACATTAAAATGTGCTGGACGTTCAATTGCAAAAAAGATATTTATCATCGTTCTTGATGGTGAGGCAGTAAAAAGGAACATCAAAAGGGATAACACTAGTCCTCTCTTGTTCTCTAAACTGTGAAGAAAAAAAAAAAAAAAAAGATTTTATGGCTTTTGTGAGCAATATTTACCCGAAGATATACCTTTTATTAACCGTGCGCGAGGGGCGTATTGTAAGTTATGGACCGAGTTTTTTCCACGACTGCCTTATGGCCCAAGCGCGTAGCGCACAGGCCGTAAAAAAAAAAAAAAAAAAAAAAAGGTTCCATGAATCCAAGCGAGATTAATAAGATGTTTATTATATGGCAAGGCGAACGCAAAAATACGGTTGGTGGTCCGTGCAATAAGAACGCAAATTGGCCAATAAGAACGCGTGAAATTACCTTGCAATTGCCATATAATAATAGAAAGTATATTAACTGATAACAAGAACAAAGTAAAGATTCGTGTTACTGTATATACTATTTTTGGCTGTATTTGGCTATTTTCACCTCACTACACATCTGAATTCTGTTTGCCGGTTGAACGTTCAAATGAGCAGTACAATAGGGCAAGTTGATCTTGATAAATTTTACTATACATTTAGACTCCTATTGTCTTCTCCTTTGAATTAACTCCCTTTTTATATATCTTATTTTATCTACTCATAAAAATACGACTCATAATTAAAACAGCAAAAAAAGAAATGTAATTTGTATTCACTGTATCTGTTCTTTTGTTAAGAAATCCTAAAAAGTCCTAATGTTTGGTTGTTTGAAAACTCGATTCACTTGCTAATGGTCAAATTACTGTTTAAAGTCTTTTATTTTCTAACTAAGTACTTCTTAATTATCGCCTGTGTATATACCTTCCGTGTAGTATTGTAATAACTGACACGACTGTCATCCTCCGCAAACTAGTTATCGCGTCTTAACGTACTCGGCTGCTCAGTACAGAAGTTCAAAGTGTAAAACGCTCTGTGCTCGACACATCTGTAATACACGGCAATATAAGCACCCTTAATGTTTGAACCCAATGAAATTTTTAAAAAAGTCTAAAATTTCAGTAAAATCGGGTGTATAGTTGGGTTGAATATTAAGTTAATGAGAGTGTTGAAGTGCGCTTGCCGATGGTTTCCATCAGCTTATATTTATAGCTCTGACATGATTACGGGCTTAACAAAGTTTATCTGCTTGCAAAAAGTGTGTTACACCAGTGATGAACTGTGTTTCTCGAGTGTATGTCTGTCCATCTCTCTGTATCCTTTACTTTTGTGTAATGCAAAACTTTAATCTGTGACTTTAGACATGAGTGGGTGGGTGGTGGGTGTTTGTCCATAGCTAGCTGTCTTTCGCGTCTGCCTTCCTTATGTAATGAGTTGGTTCAATGTCAGTTTTTGGAGTTAGGTGTCTGTCTGTCTGTCCGTCTGTCTGTCTGTCTGTCTGCATCTCTATTGGTATGTGTGTGTCTCAACGCGGGACCATGTTCGTTATGAGTGTGTCTGTACAGTTGGCCCATGTGTCTGTCCCTGTTTCTCTTATCTGTTTAACCTTGATTGTGGCTTAGCTGTTCGCTGTATTGTGTGTGTGTTTCATCGTATTGTCTATCATCTCTGTTCACCCTAATGTCTCATCATACAGGCCACGTACAGTATCAGTATTACATTTTATCTCACACTGTTATAATGTTCATCTGTAGTAATGTGCGTTGGTTTATTACCAAGAGCTCAGTTAACAGTGTTTATCATCAAGCCCTCTCCAGCTATATGTGGCCTTCGATTGTTTGTCCCACTCGTTTCTGTGCGTTCATCTTCTATATATAAAACGAGAAGAACTATTCCTCTGAACAGTCTTATTCATTGATCTCTAAACGCTCACTCCCTTATAGTATAAGCCACCCTAAGTTATCGCAGGGTGAAACAAATTACGGGGCATGCGTTCTTTCACTGGAATCTCAATATATTGATGCATACGTTCAGTTTTATGTTCAATCGTTTTTTCTGCCTGTGCACTGCTTTTTAAAGCAAATAGATTGTATCGAATCCCGCCTTCCCGGACTACGTTCGAGCAAATCAACCTCAAATCTGACTTACTACTTAAAATTTTTACACAATCTTCAAGGGAAAATATCTTTGATATATATATATATATAGGTTGTTTTCTTAAGATCATTGTCAGGCTGGTTTATCACTACACTGTTGAACTGACCCTATACTTATATTTTCGATGTTCTTGTTTGAAATGTTAATCCAAAGCAAGAGTTCTTTATCTTGATCAAAATATTTAGATAAATTGTGACCGTATTTGAGAGTATAAAGATGGCTAACTCGCTCCTTTCTTTTTCTTTTTTTTCTTTTTTCTTTTTTTTTTCTTTTTTTGCGCAACATCAAAAAGAGACGAATTCGATAATCGGTCATCAGGAATGTGAACCGCCGTCAAAAAAGGCAAGAAAATGTCTTGTTTATTCCTCAGTTAAGATATTTCATATTTATTTCTGTTATTTAGTTTTCGGATATTTTTTCTTATTCGGGGTTATATTATTAAAGTTGGTCATCGACATAACGTGAGCCGGCTGGCTGGGCAACTTTTTAAATATGCAGTTTTTCGTAATTTGCAAGAAAACTGAAGCGAGATAAAAATCACAAGTCGGGAAAGTAGCAATGCATCAACGTCAGAGGAACTTCAGAAGGAACTTTAATTAAAAAAACCATTCATCAAACTGTGCTAAAATTGGATTTTCATTTTGGAGTAGTCCATCTTATCTTGATTTCCCGCGATTTCCCCCCAACTTTGTAGATTTGCCAGATAAAAAGATAATTCGCGTAGCCAAAATAGTGTTTTTTCATATAAAGCCAACACTTATTTCTTAACAATATTTCAATTCACCCTGGTGGGATCGACTATTCGTTTAGTAAAGATGACAAATACTAAATAACTAACGACTAGACTCGCAAACTTATCAGTATGACGGACTACAGGTGAACTGAGAGAAACTAAAACTTTCAAAACTTGTGGCCCCACGTTTAAACACCATTGAAGTGTTTTTAAGTAATAATAGTCATCTTTCGAAGGTAGTTTTTAAAATATAAATGTATTCTGATTGGTAAGAGATTCTCCATGAATAATTCACAACCCAGAAGACGGGTTTTTTCTTTGAGGACTTAGCCACACTTACATCCAAGAGATAAAACGGAGTCCTTTCAGAAACGTATTTACCGACTCGAGTCATATAGTCGGCTTTTCACAAACCCCTGGGTAATACTCGGAAGTTTGGACTTCAAATGGAAGCAACTCCTATCAGTAGTTGTGAGATACAATCTGAAGGCCTATTTCGCCTTTTTGCACGATTCTCAGAAAACTCTTATGATATGGTCATATGATGGACATTCTAGCCGAGTGTTGTACCGCCAGATGACAATTCATTTCCACTCAGTTGGGTTTCTTAGAGATAACGGGAAGCTCGTCTGAGCATGCGCAGTTTCGACCAACACGAAACGATCCAATGGACCGTGTTTACTTCTTGAAAAAAATGACCAAAATGACCTGAATAAATGAAATTTGTATAAGCTTGAAAGCTCTAATCTCCTAGACATTTTCTTTCTCGAATTTCATACTTAAGAACCTTGATTGAGCAAAGCGGAAGGTGTTTGGAAGGTTTTTCCAATATTTACCGAACAAGGAAAAGCGAATATTTTACGGACACCACGCACAATAAAACCTCCAAATACCTTATCTTCTGCCTTAAATATGTAATTCAAATAAACTTTCAATACATAGCCGAAAAAAAATTACTCTGCAAATTTTTTTATTTAAAATTTGTAGATGAAATTAAAAACAAGAAAAGGAAAAGCAAAGAAAACAATTTGTAATCAACATTATCTTTTGGATTGATTTAGAGTTTTTCAAGCATCAAATCTTTGAACGTAAAAACAGCTGATATTCAGTTTACTGATAATACTTTATCAGAAAATGGATTCAAAGACTTTTAACTTTAATCCTAATTCAGTTAAGCTTTCCCTCGAAGTATTGTTTTTGAGCCTGAACTCGTGAGGCTCTGTTATTGAAGCGGTCTCCCACTTATCATTTTCACAATTCGAATTTCATTTTGCCTTTGTAAAGAAATAATTTAATTCCATTTTTTAATTACCACTGAACATTGTTATCTAATATTTCTTTCCAAGTATACATTTCATTTACTTTTCTTTTCAACGTCTAAAATTTCTGGGTTTTCCGTCTGTTGAGTTGACTTGAGTCAAGACTCCATAGCAGCTGATATGCATGGGCCTTCTTTCGCGCGCTTTTTGCAATTCTCTTGCGTCCAAATTAAAAGAAAGTAACCGTAAAATATATGTAGTTTCGAGTGAGAGAGAGCTTCTTAATCTAGTATTTAAATATAATTGTAAGATTTAAACTATTTTAGGCGCGTTTAAGGGGGCTTTTAGTCATGTTCATAAGTGTTCGTTTTGGAGAAGGGCGCGGTGGTTAAAATCTAAAAACAATTGCAATCAATGCGTCTTGGTTTTCAAATCCTGACGAACGCTTATTGTGGTTTTTTTACAGAAGTACACAGCGAACGATAAGATCGCTGCCGAGGGTTTGATATGAAGAACAAGATGAAGAGCTGACTGACCACGGGTTAACTCAGATAAAACCCGAGAATTATAAATCCCAACGATAACAGACGAGGGTTCGCATTCGCCACTAGTGTTTAGAATGACATTTCATCTTCAAATGTATTCACCCAATTTTTGATTGCTTTATTCATCCATTACTTTGGCTTGCTATCATGATATACATATATACATAGAAATATAAATGTATTTATGTAGAAATGCGCAGAATACAAGAGAGAGATATGGAATCCTAATTTTTATTTAGCTTATTTTATTTTGCTTTTCTTCAAGACTTTCCTTGCGGTATTTCTGTTGTACCATTGATTTTCTTTGGTAACTAAAAGCATCGAGTTTTTGTTTCCAATTAATTTTTTCGCTATAAGCAAATTATTGAAAACTGAATAAGTCATATAGCAATTTTCAATTCCAGTTTATCCACACATTGATTCAAGAACATTTCCGCTTCATTGATGCTAAGGAATGACTAAGGATTTTGAACTTTTTAATCAGATTTGAAATATTTATTCAAACTATTTTTTCCCCAATTTGCAAGGCTGTAGAAGAAAAACACCAAAAACGACATGCAGACATAAAACCTGTAACTTGCTTAGAATTAAAAACAAAAAAAGGTTTCCAAGGTTTTGCCGTCGAAAGACAAAAATGTCGCTCACCGCTCAGTAGAAGTTGAGCCTCTCCAGTGTGTACTTTTAAAATTATTGGTAAAATTCCTCTTTAAATTCGTAGGAACCGTGTGTAACCGAGAGTAAAGAAGACTTAATCGATTCAAACGATCAAACACAAGATAAAAGCAGCATTCAGTGTCAAAGCTCACGGCTCGAAATCACCTTCAAGGAATAGCCAAAGCTCAAGGCATGATTCATAATGTATACTTATGAGAGATGATTAATAAGATGAAATGTTCCTGAAAAGGTTTGAAATTTCCATGGTGAATTCTTTTATCCTCGGTGAAATGCAGGGACGAAATATCCTAGTATGTCAGTCAAGGGTTAGAATTAAATTCTAAAGCGAAACAGAGGGGTCTTATAAATCGTTTCAGACAACAGGTTATCAGAACCTTTGATCAGGCTTTAGCCTCCCTTTCGCACCTTCACAATACCAAATTAAAGTTTATTTTTCACTATTAAGCATTTGATCTCCTAGATCTAAAAAATTGAACTTTGACTGAAATGGTAGAATCGATAAGAACCAACATCTGGCTAAATAAACTATGGGGCGAACTAATATTTAAGGGAAATTATGATTGTATTGTTTAGTGATTTTTCTGGATAAAGTTCAACGATGAGAACAATTTGTAGTTAATCCTCATATGATTATACCAATACATCTCTCTGGCGAGTGCCGACTGCTCTAAAGGCAGACTAGATCTTACTTCTGATTTTTCAAGTGATTCTTAGTAAGACTGTGATAACCTTTCGATTTAAGCGAAGATCATATCGTAGTTTTTTTTGAGATTTTCTTCGCCTAATGACACCCCAACCATACACATCTTCAACAACCAACATTAGGTATTTTTTTCCCATCGCATTTATTTTCGGACATTAGCGCAATGGTTTTTTCTCTTCTCCGATAAGTATAATCCCGACGATTAAGAACACCGGCCTCATGATCCTCTGTAATCATTTACTTATGGTCACTTTCGGCCCCTTTTTTCGTTGACTAAAAACCTGTTAAAGTCAAACCAAGGAAATAACCACACACTTATTCACTTTTTAAGAGTCATGGTTCTTTATTTCATTCTAATGTCCTATACAGTTACACCTAGAGACTTCACAGACGTAAAACTTCGAAGTTTCTTTACATAATAATAATCGTCTCATTCTATACATGATAATTCTCTCTGATACAAACGAATGGCTTAGCATTTTGTCATCTACATTTCTAATTTAGAATAAAACATAGAGATCACCTACGATCGCTCCCCTGGCATTGCATTTTTCTCACGTCTTCACTATTTTTTTTCTTTTTTGATCAATACTTGGCACCTATTTTCCTTTGATATAGGTAGATATATATATATATAAAGATTTTTATATAGATAGATATATACAATCTCGGTATCTTTTAGAATGAACGATGCTTTACACGGCTGGGTGATATACGAGTCCACGATAAAACTAATTACACACAGAAATATCATGAAATCAAATACCAGGATTTTATCTTCGAGAACGAAGCATTTATCTCCTTCCAAGTTAAATTTTACAACAGGTCAATCTTATCATGTATGACTTTACAATATTTAACGGTGTTGTGAGCCTGTAAAAGACTCCTGTTATCGTCTAAACGTTCATTTAAGCAAGATAGTCGAGGACGCGACAGAGCTGTCCTTCATTACGGGTGTATCCTGGTAGCCAAAAACGACTAGTATCTCTGTTATTGCCAGAGTTCATATGCGAATCTTTGAGGCCTTTCCGAGTAAGATACGTAGAAAGACTGAAGTTTAAGACCTCGTTTAATATCTGCAAAGTGCACAAACACTTTTGTCGAAAACTGCCTTCCCTAGAAGGAATCATATTGCCGCCATTTATTCGAACAGCTTGGCCAGAATGTGTATATTTCACGAAGGAAATCGTTTTCTGAAACCTTCTTCTCTTCACTTCTTGGCCGAACCATTAGAAAGGCTCATGAGCAGTGTTCAAGACGAATTCATTGATAACGAGGAGTTGTAGCTTGACGAGGATGAACTAGCCGGTACTATAGGGCTGTAAAGTCCCGGATGGATGTTTGGCAGACCCGGCATGGAAGGTCTGCTAAAAGCTGTGGTATGTATGCCGTTGGGGCCAACCATCGGACTCAAAATACTGGATGAAATCACGTTAGTTTGGTTCATCAACGGGCTCGACGCGCTCAGCCCCATTCTATTTTCATCGCCAAGTTTCGGTTCTTGTTTGACGCCCTTGTTTTTGTTTTTACTCTTCGAGGATACTTTTCGATTTCTGGTTTGGATGCCGTCCTTTTTCATCGATAAAGGTCTGTTAACCTGAAAGAAAAGAAAAACCAGTCAGTATTGATGAGTTTAAACACTTGAATTTATTATAGCAATTAGGAAGTGTAAACTGCCGATCCTTTTGCAAATTGCGCTCGTAAAACTGTCATTACCCGAAGAAATTCAATCAATGTTCACCCCGAACAATTATTACTACGGAAACAATGGTTCAAATAGGCCCAAAGACGTACGCGAGCTTAGCAATGTTCAAGGTAGTTAAAGTTCACAGTGTTTAGTAAAGAAACGAGCGCCTCGAGATTTAATTGCTACGGAAAAATAGACACAAGGCTGGAATATCGTTTTGATTACTGGGGAAAAAATGCTCGTTCACTCTCAAAAATCTGGTTACAACACAAAAGGAAGAATAGAGTGTTCTCAAATTTTTATTTTAGCGCGTTGAAAGACGTATTAAGGGCTACACTGAATAAAATTCTCTGATATACGTCCAAGTTTCATAGCAACCCCACAACAATCTTAGTTACCACCCTACGCTCGATATGCGTGCGTGTTGATGTTAGACACTTTCTCAAAGACAAAAGCCAAGGCCTTTGGGGGTTTTAAATGCAATTTTGACACATCAAATGTATTATAATAAGAACATACGACTCATTCACAGGTGTAGGAAAGCTGTTTTTCTTCTTACACTTTGCCTAACCGAGATGTTTCTTTTTTTAATGAAAATACAATTGAAAGAAATCGGTCCCAGCGTCCAATCTTTTCTTTGTATGATTTTGAAGTATGTCGCAATTTCCGTTTTGGGCTTTTTCTAATGGATTAAAAACTAGAGAGGTCTTTTTATATCTTAGTATTTACCCAAGTTAAAATGATATTAATCTGATTAATAAGTCTATCTGTAAACTTTATTTGAGAGAAGTTCAGCCGTCAGACTTCATTCTGACACCCACAAGCCAAAACCATGAATTCAAAGCCCAAGAAATCCAGCAAAAACAAACAGATGCGAGTCGAACTAAAATGCGAAGCATTTTCCCCCTTAAATCAACACACTAACTTGACACTTGTAATGCTTATTAGGAAAGAGGAAACAACACGTCTTCTACTTTCCAACACACACACACAAAGGAAACTATTAATTTGATAAAAATGACTAATTCTAGTTACACAGGTGAAAATCGGGCAAATATATTCCTAGTTAGCCCGAAAAACCGAAACTTTTCCTTCCTGATAATATGAATCTCTTAATGTCAGTTAAAACAGCTCAATGTAGATGACTGCACGTGGGGTTGAGAACAAGGAGAGACATTAATCATTCATGTCTAGTGAATGAATCATTACCATACAAAACTTTATCGTTAGTTCTTAGGTTATCAGTGTTGGTCTCAGGCAAACGAAGGGGTTTTTCTTTATGAATTGTGTAAAAGAAATTATGACGGTAAACAAAAGCACAAAGGAGGGAGATTATTTGCACAAAGACCATCACACGAATTTTGGAGATAGAGCCAAAGTGCTCAAGAACACGCTAAACACTATTTTGCTGAACCAAATCGGAAGCAAAATGGTTCAAATACACAAGGTTTTTAGTGAAAATACTCGGACCGGATATTACGATTAAATCACCCAAAGTTGTAAAGGCCTAATTGGAAAGACTTTGTAATAGCCTATGATCGAAATAACGGCTTTAAAAACCCCAGCTGCTCATAATTTAATGATCGAGTCAAAACTTCTTGACGTGCCGGTAAAAAACGTACTTTAAATAATTTATTTCCTCATCAATATTTCCAAAGATATTTTAAGTATGATGCTGCGTTGATACTCGGTAAACCATGGCATTGGTTCATAGAATTCGTTTATTTTCTGTCTTGCTATGAAAACACAGTGAATGTAATATTGAAAAGGAGCGACTTGTTGTGAAGCGTATATTTGTTTATCGCAAGCGGCCCATTAAGAATAATAACTTAGCAGCGATAGCCATTGCTTATCGTGTAGTATCTAATCTTTTGTCTATTAGTTTCATCTCATTTACTTCTATTTTTTTCCCCAAAAAAAAATTCCCTTGACCACAAAACACACAAAGTAGCAGAGAACTCAATACTTACTGCGTGTAGCTTCCAATATAATCCACAGGCATTGCATACTGGATCTCCATTTTGGTTCCTTCGCCAAAGGGTGGTCTGCGTTGTATGACAATTAGCACACGAAGTACCGGCTCGACGGGCGGCCGACTATTGGCAACAAAAAAGAAACATTGGAGTTCAACCAGAGCAATTGAAATAACATCGGGAATATCAAACCAACATGTCCACACTCTTTGATCCTCATAAATCTCTCTAAGCTTGAGAAATGAGGTGCGATGGACGAGATGAAAACTTCAAGTTGTATTTAGACTAAGAGATAACACAGCTTGGTACAAATAAACGGCCTTAATGTAGGTTTAATTTGTGGGAATCCTTGAGCAAGGTTTGATTGTGTTAACTACTTTGGGTGAAATTCAATTAAACTCTTAACCCAATAACCAAAGTACCTTCAATTATTTTCTTTCCCTGGGTGTGTACTTTTTTCCAATGGCGTGTTGTCAGGATTTCCAATAACATTCAACAGATTAATGTTCAAAATGCCTGTAAAGAATCTTGAAGTTTCAAGTCTCTCTGTCAACACTCGCGCGCGCTATCAACCACCGGGTGTGGTGTGCTGCAACCCAAGTTTCTCTTGAACTATCCGTTAAAAAAAGATGGAATTGGTATCCCAGTAAATTAATCTGCCTAAAAACAAACTCAATATCTAGAACTTACCAGTCTTCGTTTGGGTTTGATAAGAGGACGACTAGCTCCGTTCATTTTGTGGTATAGTCCACATGCGTTGCACAAATAATGTCCAGATCCGTCTCTTCGCCATAGCGGTGTCGATGTTGCACCACAGTTGATACACTCGCGTCCATCTGCTGTCAGAAAAACACAACAAAACGAGAATAAAAAAATAGCAACTTACCAAAGACGGCTACTATGATATCCTAAATTAAATTCTAGACTTATTCAGACAATATCTAATGTGTCAAACGTGTGTGTGCGAGAACTGCAAGTGTTCTTCTAATTGCTTCTATTTCGTACTTCAAAGTACTATATTAGGCTATTGTTTTGTTAGTAAAAAAGAGGATCTTCCTAATGACGACGTGTTAATACTACAGTTACGAAAAGAAAAGGCCGAAACATTCCTAGTTTGGCAAAAGGAAAGTGACCCCCAGATACGAATATGCCAAAACCAAATCAAAAAGTTTCAAAACCTTGACTATGATTTTCCACGAATTTTGCATCGAAATGTTGTGTGCAATTCAGGTCTAGAATTGAGTAGAACACGGACAATGAAAAGGAGACGTCGAAAAAAAGTCAAAACTCGACAAAGACGCCGTTCAACGAACAAAATGTTTTAGTTTCCACGCAAGTCAATGTGTTTATTAAAATGACTCAAAATTCCAGTCCGAAACAAAGAAGATGCCAATTTAAATTTCATGAAAAATCTGTTTTCGCAGTAATGAAGGCGAAACAGTGATAATTGAATAAAGGAAATGATCTTTTTAAAGAAATATTCGTATACGCTGGGGCTCGCATTCCACTAACCTGAATTTGAACGGCTCTTGGTTCTGGTTCGAGTTAAGTTTCTATTAGCCATTATTCCCGGCAAACCCGGCCCGAAAGAAGGCATATTAAGGTCTGAACCAAAGTATTGTGGAAGAGCTTGAGGATAACCTGCAAACGATGGCACGTCGGCACGTAGAGGAGTCCCGTACTGCAGTCCCTTGAGTCTCTTGTCATCACTCCCGTAGCTGAAGAAATCACTCGTAAGTGTACCTCCTTCTAGGCTTGTTTCTTTCGGCGGCGTTGGAGGAAAAGAGAAGAGATGACTGCTGGAGTGTGAGCCACCAGAAGAAGACGATCCACTGACTGACATTGGATTCGGACGATGGCTCTGCTGAAATGGAGGACACCAAACAGAAGCTGGACTCGGCGTTGAACAGTGAAGTCCAGGAGCAGGCTTGCTTTCTATCCACTGGATTGGAGTGTGAAAATGTGGTCGGCAAACTTGACTACTAGGTACTCGCGCTGTGGGTAGAAATACTCTGCTACAACTACCCGGTGTGCTTGGTTGGTTTTGAGGATCTTGGAAAGCTGTTGGCCCGTGCGCCGCCATTTGGTGGCACATCGAAGGTCTGTATGATCGAGGACCAGAAGCGTAAGACCAATTAGCTGCGTTACCCGAACCGTCGAGATGATGAAAAAACACATCAACTTCGTCCGGAGGTAAGAGTTGAGTAGGTTCAACAATATTTATGCTTCCACTAGCACAATTTGTTGGCTGTCCTCTTTCGCTGTTTGATGACCCGTGGGGACTTTCGTGTTGTCCGTTAACGATAGGATGAATCCAACGATGCTCGGAATTTACTGTTTCCATCGGAACTATAGGCAAGCACGGTATACCTAGAGTGAGTAAAACAGAGAGCGTGTTCAGTGTTTCTGAAGCCTTTGGACGGTGGCGTATTTAAGAGCTAATGCAGCTGGTAACAATAACTGCTAAATAATAGGTGAAAGGAATTTAATTGTAGCGTAAATTATTCTCAATGGGAATTTCAAGGTAGGCTGCAAGACGTCAGGGAACAACATACATTATAGAACGGAAGTCCCCATTCATGGCTCAACATGCAAAATGAAGTTCCGTAGTTTATCAGATAACTATCCTTGACAAATCTACAAGACACATTCAAAGAGATATGAATTTCTTCAGGGCTCCTAAGACATTAAAAGGAGATCTCCGTGCGGCAGGAATGATAGCGCTGCGATAAGAGATTCGCATATATAAAAACACTATAAAACTTATACACAAGGCAGGCTTATCGCGATTTAACTGTACCCGTCGTTATACTACTGCATAAAGGTTACCAAGGAAAAACGAAAGAAACAATTTCCAAAATTACGCATTTCACACCTAGAATAGACTCCCTGTCTTTGGCAGTGACGAGTCTTGGTTGTTTTCAACGCGAATACTGCGATCCCTGGCGTACACTGGTAGAGTGGGATAAGTCCCACTCAGCGCAAGTCTGATAGTGGTGTCTGGTTATGTTCAAACACTATTTGAAAGGTTTGGTAAGCCAAGCTAGCCAAAGTTTTCGTTCCCGCTAGGTCGGCGCCAGCCTGCCTGTTAAGGCGCGACAGGTCAATGCATCAGCCAATCAACTCCTGAGAATTGTGACATTACGTTTTACTTGTCACTTTCATTAAATGGTTCATTGGTGGATAAATCGAACAATCAATTCAGTCGCTAGAAATGAGATGTCAATCAAACTGTCGGGTGTCATGTACAATTTTTTTTTGAAGAGCTATATTTTCCACACGTGAAAGATACAAGTAACGTCCCCTATAATCACGTGACTCCTGTTAACATTACTGCACGATTCATAAAATTCGGAGGTCCTAGAGATGACACTTTTCCCTTGCTATTTCAAATCGAGAGCTCCCAACTAATTTTTTTTCCCTTCATCTTAAAAAGAGACGAAAGGTCCATCGGTTATCGAGCAATGATCAGCCCTTTTGACTTTGAGCGATTGTATTTGTTATCGATCATTATACTATTTTTTAGAAGTGATAATCAACTTGCGTTCGACCAGCTATTTACTAACTGAAGGATTTTGACAGTAGTGTGCAGTGGCTGATCTTCATGGTACTTGAGCAAAAACAATATATAGTGTTTCTTTGACAACCATAAGCGCTGTCTATTTACATTAGTGACTACCGATCCAAGGCAAGCTACCGTGACGGGTTTACTTGAAAAAAACGACCGTTAAACTATAACAATTTGTACCTAAATACAATCATCTACATTTTGCTGGACTTTTTTCTTCATGTATAGTTCGACAGGTGGAACGTGACCAATCGATAGAAAGAGATAAACCAGATAAGCTCATGCACGCACATCTAATTGCGTATTTTAGTTTATCTGTCTAAAGCTACCAGAGAAAAAACATTTAACTCCAAATGAGTTTTGTTGCGCTCTTTCAAGAATTTGGCCCTCGCTTGCCAGCATTCAGCTCGTGTTAACGCGCGTGGGCGCGAGTTATTCACCAGAAGGTTCTGACGTTGCTCAAGAGTATGACAAGAATACGTTGTTATCTGACTCTCGAGTATTCGACCCTATAACTAATTTGCGTAGCTGCATTTTTTCCCGTAGACATTTCGACGCGATCCTGACAACCTGTTTAAACTAGATTGGAAGATGGCAGCGACTCGGGGCTCTGAAGTTCAAAATATCTCAGCGATTCTGGCCGCAGTGATGGCCGTGGAGTTTTGAAAGCACGGTGGATCGTACTACCTCGAAATGAAGTACTAAAACTAAAGAAAAATATTTATTCTTATTTGATCGTGATGAAGCAAAAGTTCATAAACAAGCAATAAACCTAATCGGTCTAATCACCGTGATTACATTTACAGAGCATAAAGGAGAACCAGATAAGGGTAAATCGATCGCCTAATTTACACTTTAACAAGAGATTGTCAATGACAGTCAGACAAAACCTTAAGCGCTTCAACTAGAATAGATTTGTACCTGTGTCTATAGTTCCCGAGTGTTTCGTACGTTAGTAGTATCTTTAGTCTTGAGCAGGCGGGGTGCTTCATTAAATTTGGTACCCAGCTGCAGCAGAGTAATTACTGCGAAGAAACAAGAGTGTTTTCCTTGTATGACCCGGTCAAAACCCACGTGTCCAAAAAATTACAGATATTATCGCACGCCCCTAGCGCCTCTCGATGGATCCTTTCGGGGTTTTAGACCCGAATCGTGAGCAAGTCCACGACTCCGGAGTTTAATTTTCCCAATTTTAAAGGCATTCTATTTTCATTAGAGACTGGTCACACTGATTTACTTAGGGATTCTTCACAAGAATCATCGTAACTTCATTATCCGTGTACTAAGAGGTTATGAATTTTTAACAAGAAAGAGTTAATTGATAGAAAGGTAAAAGTTTTCAAAGAGCGAATCGAGCCGAGCCTCAGACAGGAGGGAGTCAGTCCATTTAAAACTAGACAAAAAACAATTCTTTATACAAAATTTTGAATTTCGAAGTCAGTGGTCTACCCCCTATAGCGAAGTTCGTCTTGTGCTATCGAACCGTTTACAGTGAAGAGGGATGCCTTAAATTAGCACAAAGGCAAAAGGTCCCTAAAGTAGAGAACATGGATTTGAAATCCTGTTATGGAATATTCAGATAGTAGATTTTTCTCTGGTCTAGGAGTGGTGAAACTAGCGGTTAGGTCAATTAAGGCAAATCGCCTCGAATACACGACGGTACTTGTTGAGGCTTAGGCCTAAAGTGCGAATAATTAGACGCCTTGAAATAGCCAAGGCACTCTTTGAGCTTTTATCCAAAGTGAAATTCACCGCATCATACATATTTGATCAAGATTCCTTAAAGTCACTTAGATGTTAAAAGAGAAATTAATTCAATTAAATACAAAATACGTGTATCTGTATTTACCGGTGCGTCGAATGGCAGCTTCATGATAGAGCAAGGGGCACAGATTGCCAAGAATGCAGCACTCTTTACTAACGCACGCTGACGTCATATCGAACTCCTCTTCGAAGTGTTGTTCGTACAGAAGCGTACTAAATTCTCTGATCAAGACACCAAGCCGTGCAAAGACCCGTTCTGTGACAATCGAAGCGATCGACTAACTATATCTTACTTACATATGGAGACTAAATCCCCTATAACACATATGCAAGGTTTTGTGAGGGAGATAACTCCAGAGAGGAAGGGGTTATCAGTAAGATACTTCGATTCTGTAGACTTTGTGTACACGTTCGCGATGAGATCTCTCAATGTAATCGCTGTGATACCATATTGAGGTATTGCTATTTAAACACTGAACTGTTTATAACCGTCTATTGTATGGATGTTTTGAGAAATTAATATCAATAGTAGTTTATTTTCAACTTTACCGCCCACCAAACACAAGCAATCGTCAAGAGTTCGGGATCAATTTCGGCGTCAAAACTTCTACAGGGAAATATTTTTGACTTCTGAACGCAAGCGATAATTTGCAAAGTTCTCAAACAGGAAACCGCCAAGGTTTAGATCTGATATAGAGGCTATATCTTACTCAAATATACGGTCTCAAGGAACAATTCAGAGATGCCCATCACTCGTACAAGAATTGTCTTGCGTCAAAATGTCTCACATGATTCAACAGTAGAGTTTGCTTTAGTAGCGCGATACGTAAGATAACCTGACTAGTACCTAAGATAAACGCCAAACACATACAAAGATCAAGTTCATATTTTGATTACAAAAACTAACTCCAAACTTCCTGCGTTCTTCACGGCTTAGTAATTACAGTGCTAAAAGAAAACAGTTTGTTTGGGTTTTCTTCTCAAAACAAAAGAAACACCTTCAGGTGTAAATATCACAAAACTACGGACGAGTATCAAGGCTCGATATCACGCTCTTCATAAGATTGTTATCTTAAGCGCAAAGCGGAGAGAGGAAAAACTTGATGGTTTCTGTCTGTCAGTTTGCATCTAAAACTCTGTTCTACAAGGAGAAATTGTTCCCATATGAAGTTACTTTCTCGGCGGTAGGTAGGAAGAGGTTCATCGTTGGAGGCCCTCTTGTCGCCATTATCCATTTAGGCTCTCGTCTACCTCCAATTTCAAAATTTTGACGAAAAACAGTTCCACCGTTCCTGCTATGAACAGCGGAGATCTTGAAAGACGTATTAAAGCCAGCGCTAAATACGCCAGTTCATAAGACTATATTTATTAACTAATTAGACTTATGAAGACAATAGAGCCGCTAATGCAAGAATAGGATTTTGGGCTTCATGACAAGTCAAATTGATGAGAGTTTTCATCTCGGCTCGAGGATCGGGTTAAGGCAAATCATTTTGGTCTGGCTGACGGTGCCAGCGGATGCTTAACAGGGTTAAACGGTTGGTCACAGAGTATTTTGTTCGACCGTCTGTTTTGTGTTAAAAGGAGTTATTAAGACCGATGAAAAGTAGCAAAAATGTCCTACAAGAGGCTTGTGTTACAGGAAGACCGATTAGCGCCGAAACTTCTAAAACAACTTCAGCATCCAAAAGCGTAACGAAAGGGGCTTTAATCCGATGCCAGGATGTACCGCTCTGAAGAGACTTTGGCTATTTAAAGATTAGTAAATATTTAAGATCAACCGCAATGATTTCGTCCTGATCATTGTTAAGAACTCTGCTCATCTGGTTTGTATTTCTTTAAAATATACGGAAGGACATAATCCAAGAAACGCTTGGATGTTCTCTCATTAGCGGTGGACACCTGAAAAAACATCGCAAAGAAAACCGATAACGATGGGCATAGAGCACCGCTCTGTATCTCACTAAATGGATTTTCCCTTCTTAAGGACATCTTATTATCATTCATTCTTCGCTAGCTTAATCGCTTTTAGTTGCGATACTCTAGAGTTAGAAAGACCAGCTTGTGGTCACCGTGTAATGTACTTACAGAATTCCGCGCAAACTACTTTAAGAAAATACAAAAATTTGTACATTTTATTTGTACAGAAGTACAAAAAAATAATTTTATAATTACGGCTCAACCTTTGGCTCCCAAAACCTCAGAAAATGCGGTTCTATTTGCTAATAGACAAAAATAAAGCGAATATAATATAAACTCCTAAATTAGTACTTAGGAAATACCTTTAGTAGACGATCGTCTGTTTAGCATGACAAAGAGGTGGAATTTTTAAGCCGTCTTCTTGAAAACTAAAAGCCGATAGGATAAGGTACACAGGACGTGGTTTACAACTTGGATCAATAAAAATGCCCTCATAGATCTTGTTTGTAAATATGGAGAAAATCAAAGAATAATTTCTAAATTTACTGTACAATTGAAGGCAATATTGATAGCATCTTTGCCTGTTTGACTCACTTAGTTTTTGTGACAAGAAAGCTTAAAAATCAAGGTTGCAATAACGAACATCACTCCCTCAAAGATAAGAGCTGAGTCAAGTCAAATACTCTCTTTTATTGTCAACCTTTCTTATCAGTTTTGTTAATTCTAGTCCTCCAAAACTCATTATTCAGGCTTCTAAATAAAATGATTCTAATGTCGAGAGTTGGAACAGTTATATAAGTTTTGTTATTTTTTTTCACTGGAACTAAAGAGGGTGGAAAATATAGCGACTCAAAAATGTTAAAACCTAAAAATGTACAGATTTGTTCGCCGTTTTATGGGTTTTTACGAGATAATTTCTGGGCTCTTTCAGCGACATCTTCATTAAAGAGGAATTTTTGATTTGAACGTTTGTCGAAATTAACTTTCAAAAATTGAAAAATTTAATTAAGCTCTTCTGTTGTTTCAGATGAAGTTCGAGATTTGCTTTGTACAAGTCAGAGATAGCTTTAACAGATAAAAAAACTAGTTCCACAACGTGAAGTACTAACAACATAGGTAAAGAAGCTTAATCAAACAATGGTTTTGCCGGACTTCCAAAGCACGAAGCAAGCTCTATCGTAGAGGAAATAATTCATTGTCAACTGACAAGATAAAATATGAAGATTAATGTACTTTTGGTAAAGGAACGCGGTTTTTAAGTAGATTTTGTTTGAGACATGGAGAGACGAGTCGAGTCAACCGTTTACCTTGCTCTTGACTAAAAAGAATTCGTTTTAAGAAGAAAAATTCAATCACATCCTAAACAGGAGAGTAAATATATATCTAATAGCTTTTTTCTCTTTATAGCCCAAAATTTTTCCACTGGTATAAAAAAAAATGAAAAACCTTAAGTCCTTTTTGGTGGGGACGTCAGCCTTGACTGACCATTACAACCTCGTATACCACATAAAATAAATTTAAAAATACTGATCGATAAACGACGTAGTCTATTTCAGGAAATTTATTTCAGTTTTGAGTAAAGGTGTATACGTTTAACGGTATTTTTCCTTTGTTCTGGAAAAGTGTTTGCCCTGGGGTGATTTGAAGAACTCTGCTCAAACCTAACATGCCAGTAATTAAAGCAGTCAGTACGCTATACATGTACTTTATGAAGTACCAAGTTACTTAAGAATACATCATGCTCCAAATTAGATTATTTCGCAGAGCCTGGGTCGTTTTGGAAGCACGAAAATCGGTCACAGATGAGTTAGCAAGCCTCTTGAAGACTAACAAAGCTAGACAATTAGACGCTCGCGTGCTCAACGCCGTCAAACAACACGTAGAAATCTGCGGTCTTTATCTAATATTTTCGCCATCAATACTCGCTCTAGTGACCTAAAACACTTCTTTCTTCCTCTTTTATTGTTGTCGATGAACAACAGCCCAGCTAATAAACGTGGTAGACCGGCCAGCCTGTTGCCATCGCACTTGCTGACCACGGTATACTCGTGTTTAGGGAGGGAGCTAAGGTTCTGGCGAACTGAATTCAGTTTACACAGCCTCAAAGGTAAAACCATCAACCGCCACCCCTCCTGCTCGAGTATTCAG
This sequence comes from Heteractis magnifica, assembly GCA_011763375.2. Classification (NCBI taxonomy): domain Eukaryota; kingdom Metazoa; phylum Cnidaria; class Anthozoa; order Actiniaria; family Stichodactylidae; genus Heteractis; species Heteractis magnifica. Next base: position 25,904 of record JAADYU020081343.1, read on the forward strand.
GCAAGAGGTTCATTTTATTTTATTTAATAGAAAATTCTTGGAAGGTCAGGTTGGCGACGAACAGTCGGCTGGCGGTTCCTTTGAATAGTTGACAAGCGCGATGATGTAAGCGAGCTTGTATCTTCGCTACTGCCACCTTTCTTAGCAAGACAATATATTTACTTAGCAATAAAACTTAAACAAGAGCTGGACAGTCGAGTAAAGTCCGAGTAACCAGTGGTCCTGGATGTGCTTAGTTAACTGATTGAGAACCCGCTCGTCCACCGGAAATACCTTCGACTTAGCTCTAAGGACCTGATCTGCAGCTCTGCCTAGTTTTTAATAGGGCTTAAGGGACCTAAAGTCGAGTCCCCTCCAGTACTTATCAATCATTGTATCTAAAATCGATAATTGCATAATTATCACATTTCTGAATCTAAGCTTGATACAAGATGATACGGTGATTGTACCTACCGGGATAGTGACCCGATGCCTGGTCAGTCAGAAGAGAAGACAATTCACTTCGCTCTAATCTCGTTTTCTAGCGCCAGAACCCGCCTTTTACTAGCAGGGCCACATACAGCAATGTGGTGGTTTGCACCCCAGAATTTATTCCTAAACAGAATGCTAAATAATTCATTGTTTGTCGTCTAATTTCAATAGCTTTCACCCCCTTTTCTTTTAGTGATTTTGTATTAATAATTGTTTGTTGTGTGTGTGTTTGGGGTAAATATTTCACACTGTTTGATCACTTTAAAGCGGAAACGATTGTGCAAAGTGTGAAAATTCTCCAGCTCATTCTCAAAGTGTGAATCTTTTGAGCAAAGGCATTGATAAACTGTGAACCATTGTTCTCTTATTGAAAGGTTTTAGCGGGATATTAATTTTTGATAACATGGTTATCCGGCCCTATTTCGCTCTAATTGAGTCAGAGTAAACCTACTTTTGTAATATTATAAAGACGTATGAGTTTCTGTCAGATGGTGGCTAGATTTATCTGTGAGCACAGTACCACAGTCTGAACTAGCTCTAAGAAGTTATATCCCTCTCATAATGGCATACAAACCATGCGTATCTTTCTACTTGTAATTGGTAATTAGCCAACCAAGACTGAAAAAAAACTCTCTTTCTTTCTCAAGTCCACGACTAGCGGAGCCTCAAATTCACCAACTCAAATATGCACCTTGAAAAGAGTGACATGAAATTTGCCTCAACGCGACCACTAAAACCCTCAACAATTAGACGAGCGGTTTGAGAAAATTAAGGCGAGTGCATCTGCAAGTATTAGTGATATGAGAGAGAGAGAGCTGTCTTGGGCTTGTAATGAAAAAATACTCGTAATTTTACAAATGGAGGTGTCTTTGTCCAATGCGTGACAGTCCATACATAAATGATGAAGACAGCCATGATGGTCTAACACAGTTGTAATGGTTGAATAATAGGCTTTTCACAAACACACAGGCAGCTGTAGATCAGGCCACGAGTCACTCCATTGAAGACAAGCCGTTTTATACTACGCCATTTCATGTGCTGCACTGCTACGCCGAGTTCTGTTATGACCGAACTGACAGCCCAAACACACGTTAAATCCTGTGTCTTATGATTACCAAACAAACACGATTGTCGGAACTAAGATATTGGATTATCAAAATCACTTAACGATAACGCGGACAGATTCAATAAATTTCGGGGGAGCGATGTATAGGTATTTACGAAATCGCCTTGTTGTTCCTTGGCCAGGGCACTGTGATATCGAGATAAACTCATCAAACCCCTGGTGGGTATTCTAGTGATACACCAATTTTCGCTGATCTGGTTGATTAAAGTGAAGTCAAAATGCATCTTTCAGCTCAACGGCTCAAGAACCCGCAATAAATGGGTTTTTAGGAGAATAAAGACCCGGCTAAAGGAAGATGAAAACTATAACGAGAAACTACTAGTTATCCAACACAATGTCACTTGTTTATAACTTTTCATCGAGGGCAAGCAAGAGTGAACCTGCTGTCAACTAGAGGAGAATTCTAGGAGATTCTAACTCACCTTAGGCAATTCTAAAGCTACCAGAGATCAGAAGACGGAGCTGAAGGAAGAGTGAATTATTCAGTAGTAGGTTGTGTTTAAGTGTGAAGGGCTAGAGTTACATTCTATTTATATGATTTTTGTGTTTGGGCGCCGATTTGGCGCCATAAGACTCGGTCCAATTCAGTGCTTTGTCTAAGTCCCGCACATGCTTTACTATGCCGACTACCAAGCACGCAAGATGTAGCTGAAATTTTCGTATGTAGCGTAAGTATTTTTACAGTCCTGGCTTCCAATGGCCAGTTGCTATAAAAAGGGATGGAATGGAACACAGTCTTCTTGGTTTGCAAAGCCATTCATGGCAAACTCACTCACGGATAGCGAGAGAAGTGTGGCGCCGTGTTCTTGTGTTGAGCCACAAATGGAATTTTGATCACATCCATTGGCCATGTGAACGAGTCCGTGAGCAAGTAACGTTTCTCTACTGGGTGCGACGAACGAGTTGCGAAAATTGTCGTACGCGTAAAAAGAAACACTTACTTGAATATTCATTGGCAGCTACACGTAAAGACACTCGCGAAGACCTTTGTTGACCTGTCAGTCAACGGAAATCGAAATTGTTGCCGATGACATGGAGTAAGCGGCACACGCAACCAAAGCCAAACCATATTCTTCAAGTCAAGCATCCCTCAAACCATAGATTTTAGATTTGCCCAAGTCCCCAACCAGTTTTAAACGTTTTCATCCGTCCCTCAATTTTTGCCCTTCCGGTCGACGCGTAAAACCAACTCCAATTACTAAAACTCTTTAGTCATAGTTACTAGGGTCTGCTGATTTTTCGACACTGAAACTCTTAGAACTCCTTAAACTATTTCTCGTTGCCTAAAAGCCATAGACGGAATGATATATTAAGTGTCAGAATCGTAATTCAATTTTACCCTTTTTATGTTCGGTTATTATCAGTTTTGGGGATTCCAATTAGCTAAACAGTAAAAAATAAATGATATTTGGGGAAAAGTTCGAGTCTTATCAACTTGACCATCAATGGCCTACCAACCCCGAAGTTTGACCAAGAACAAGTGAATCAGATTACAAAAACTATTTCAGTCGAGTCTTGAGGACGAAAAATCTAAGTAAGCACGAGGAGATTAAGCTACTGGAAACCCATGCAGTATTCTGGTAAATGAATTGTTTGATCTTCATTATTACCATTACTTTTCTAAGCATCTGCCCTCTCCAGAACATTCCCCTTAAGTGTTCAAAATTGCGTTCAAACATGGACCTGTGGTCTAAATTGATAACAGAATCTATTATAATTGCTCTTTCCCCTCCCCCCCCCCCCCCCCACAAACACACAAAACAAAAAAACAAACAACAAAGAAAAAAAAAAAATAGAATACATAACGCTATACCTCCTACCGCAA